>OVBA01000499.1:0-64716 GCA_900406435.1 Lepidium aucheri | reverse complement strand
CAAACATGTTTGAATCTTCCTCGAAGTTTCACTTCTTTTTTCTCTTCTCTGACCAATGAAATTGACATTTCAATTGTTCCAAATATAAGAAATAATATCCCACATCGGAAGTTGGAAGAATTGGAATGAATCCCTTCTCTTTTTACGCATTTTGCTTCACTATATAAGACCTCATACAATAGTGATACTAATAAACACTTCTCTCGAAACGATTTTGTAATACTTTCTTTAAGCATATTGTGATCTCTCATGGCTTCTCTTTCTCCCTCTTCCTCGTCTTCTTCCTCTTCTTCTCCCATTAAGAAACACGATGTTTTTCTAAGCTTTCACGGCCAAGATGTCCGTAAAAGGCTTCTCAGTCATATACACCAACACTTTAAAAGCCATACAATCACGGTGTTCAAAGATCAGGAGATCGAGAGAGGCCATCACATCAAACCTGAGCTCTTCAAAGCGATTAAAGAATCCAGAGTCTCTATGGTTGTGCTCTCAAAGAACTATGCATCGTCGAGTTGGTGTTTAGATGAATTGGTTGAAATTTTAAAGTGGGAAGAAGATTCTGGGCAGATTGTAATGACGATCTTTTACGAAGTTGATCCTTCTGACGTTCGAAAACAGAAGGGTGATTTTGGAAAGGCTTTTGAGAAGACTTGTGAAGGGAAAACAGAGGAGGTGAGGCAGAGTTGGAGCAAAGCTTTGAATGATATAGCAAACATAGAAGGAGAACATTTTCAAAACTGGTAAAAATAAGAATTTATTTAGATTTCTTAAACAATATTTCAATTTTCTGTAATATAGAAGCAACAACAGCATTTTGATAAATTATGAGATTTCAACTCAAAACCAATTGATTCTAGAGAATATCATCTAAAATGCATATTCTATGTTTTAAATTATGGAAAATACCCATTTTTCAAATCTTCTCCGAAATACCCCTTTTGTGTTTCAATTGTAGGGAATACCCCTTTTTGAGTTATAAATTGTGTCAACGAAATTTAATTATATATTTTATCAGTTTTGTTCGTTGTATACATAATTTAGTATATATATATATATATATATATATACACCGTGTACAATTATGTTGTATTTTTGTCTATTGCATACGTAAATTGATTATATATATTCATCGTAGACCGTATAAATGTCCATTGTATATAGCAGTGAATGTTATCTCTTCATTTTGAAATATCCTCTTTTTGCAAAAAGGGGTATTTCACATAAGGTTTTAAAAAATAGTATTTTCATAATTTAAATCATAAAAAAGGCATTGTGGATAATTATTTCTAGATTATATATATTATTTTAGAATAACTCCAACTTCTAATGTGGAATATCAATCGCATTCTAACACATTTTCCGTTTTTGCTTTTGTAAGGCCTAATGAAGCAGATATGATCCAAAAGATTACTACGGATGTTTTACACAAACTCAATTTCACTCATTCAAGCGAATTTGATGGGCATATGGGACATCTATATGCGTTGTTTAAGTTACAGTCTTTGTTATGCCTAGAAGAGTGTCCCAACGATGTGAAGATGATTGGAATTCAAGGCTGTGTGGGAACTGGTAAGACTAGCCTTGCTGAAGCTTTATATGAGGAACTCTCTACTAGCTTTGAACTCAAATGTTTCATGGGGAACCTTAAGGGAACTTGTAAGACCTCAAGGGGTTGTGAAGATTCCAAGTTGTGTATGGAAAGCAAACTCCTTTCCGAGATTTTTAACGAAAAGGATTTGAAAGTATGTCATTTAGGTACAATTGAAGAACGGTTACATGATCAAAGAGTGCTTATCATTCTTGATGATGTCGATCATATAAAGCAATTACAGACCTTGGCTAAGAAACTTACTTGGTTTGGTCCTGGAAGTCGGATCATCGTTATCACAGAAGATAAGAAGATTTTAAAAGCACATGGGATTCACAATATCTACCATATGTCTGCTCGAACCAACATATTAGATAGTGTGAAGGGTTGGTCAATGCATTTATTGGAAACTGCGCTCTCTAGTGATTAAGATATGAAGCAATGAAGATATATATGCCCAATCACCAATCCGTAGAAGATGCCAAGTTCGTAAGTTATACTGCTGTTGCTATCTTATTAATCATTGTTGGTCTACATAAAAGTCCTTTTTACTCAAAGCCAAAGAGTATCTTACTTTGTCTCACATACCCTTCTCTCAAGATACAAAGACAATTTCATTGTCCTTTCCTTTGATTCTTATTATGTTAAGTGTGCCGATGTTTTTACGGTTTAATAATAAAAGTTCAAGTTACAGTTAAAAGATTTGTTATAAAATATGATACCGTGATAAATCAGTTTCGGTTTATAATTTATAATATGGATATAATGATTAACCTCCTCTCTTACTCATCAAAGTAAATAAATATTTTTATGGTGTATTAGGTTTATACATACATACTTTTACACAAGAGAGGTGTGTTTGTGATAAGTATCACACATAAAAGAAAACACAAAACAGCATATATAGAAAGAAAAGAGAATGTCATGAAGCAAGTCATTCAGTTGTTTGACCCTTTCGATACTAGGTGATGAGTTTGAATCTCATTTATTTCTAATTGGACCTTTTAGATTATTGTTCCTTATAAATTCAATTGCTGACAAAAAAAATAAAGACAACTTATCCCACATACCCTTTCTTCATGATATAAAGACAATTTTTGTTTTCTTTTCAGAATATAAAGATAATTAGTGACTTGAAGTTTATACTAAAGTTAAAAAAATTAGTATTTCTTTCATTTTATAATAAGTTTCATTTTAGATTTTTTACATATATTAAGAAAACATATTAAAATTCTATTATATCCTAAAAATTAGTTGACTATTAACTCTTTTTTTAAATTAGTTAATAATGAATTTAAACTAGACCACATATACTAAAAGTTACCTCGTAAATTTAAAACGATACTTATAAAATGAAAAAACAATCCTAAAACGATACTTATTATAATACGGAGGAGGTAGAACATATGATACCGTGTGTAAACTTGGGTCATCACTTGTCTCATTAAGTTAATGAGTTGTGTTTATCTCTAGCCCATTAGGCATTATTGAAGGAAGGTGAAGCCAGTTCTCTTTTGGGCTACGGATATATTAGAGAGAGAGCAAGATTCCATTGACATAAGAGATATAAGTCATCGTCGTTTTAGTAAGAATTGTCAATTCGATATTTCAAACCAAAATATTCGATTGGTATGTGGTCTGAATTTTCCTAATTGTCTTCTTCTTCCCACTTGTCTCTCACTAAGATTTGAGCTCCGAACTCATTCCAGAATTATGAAAATGATAATCGGTTTAATTCTACTCCAAAATTTTTATATAACTATAAATATACTTTTTTTAGATAAAAAAAATTATGAATATACATAAATATTGAAGTGCTTTTTAATTGCACACAAAGCTATTATTAAAACTTTGTTCCACAGCAAATGATATTTAGTCTATTGGCAGGTGCTAAAGACAGACATACTTGTACATCGAGGGATCGTATCCTGCCGCATTATGCAAGTACATTCATAGTCATACGAAAGTTTCGGAGTGGAATTAGACCAATCTTTCTTATGAAAATGACAAAATTTACAAAACCAAATTACAACTTTGTGGTCCTTGGCGGCTTTTAGAGAACACTCTTTGTATTTTCCTCTTCAGTTACATACAAACACGTTTGAATCTTCCTAATTGGTCGTCTACTTCCCTCGAAGTTTCACTCATTGTTCCTCTTTTTTTTTCTTTTTCTGGTCAAAATTTACATTTCAATTGTTTCAAAGTCCCTCCTCTCTTTACGCATTTTGCTTCCATTATATAAGAACTCATACATACTAAGTAATACTAACAAACACTTCTCTCTAACCCATTTTGTAATACTTTCTTTAAGCATTGTGATTTCTCATGGCTTCTTCTTGTCCCATAAAGAAATACGATGTTTTTCTGAGCTTCCACGGTCCAGATGTCCGTATAAGGTTTCTCAGTCATTTACACCAATGCTTTAAAAGCAATGCAATTGTGGCGTTTGATGATCAGGAGATCAAGAGAGGCAATACCATCGGACCTGAGCTCTTCAAAGCGATTAAAGAATCCAGAGTCTCTATGATTGTCTTCTCAAAGAACTATGCTTCGTCGAGTTGGTGTTTAGATGAATTGGTTGAAATTTTGAAATGTAAAGAAGCTTTTGAGCAGATTGTGATGACCATCTTTTACGATGTTGATCCTACTGATGTTCGAAAACAGGAGGGTGATTTCGGAGAGGCTTTTAAGAAGACTTGTGAAGGGAAAACAAAGGAGATGAAGCAAACATGGAGCAAAGCTTTGCATCAAGTCGCAAACATAGAAGGAGTACACTCTCTAAAATGGTTTGTTGTTTCTTTTGGGTTCTACAAAAATAAGAATTGATTTATATTTCTTAAGCAATGCTTCCTTTTTCTATAATTTAGAAGCATCAACACCACTTTCTGTTTTTGCTTTTGTAAGGGCTAATGAAGCAGAGATGATCCAAACCATTACTACGGATGTTTCAAACAAAATCAACTCCACTCTTTCAAGCGATTTTAAGTTGAGACATGTCTATCCGTTGAGGAAATTGCACTCTTTGTTATGCCTAGAGGATTGTGCTGACGATGTGAAGATGATTGGAATTGAGGGCTGTTCGGGAATTGGTAAGACTACTATTGCTAAAGCTTTATATGACGAACTCTCAACTAGTTTTGAACTGAAATGTTTTATGGGGAACCTCAAGGGAAGTTGTCAAAGCTTAATGGGTTGTGATAATTCCAAGTTGAGTATGCAAAGCAAACTCCTTTCCGAGATTTTTAACCAAAAGGATATGAAGATACATAACTTACGTGCAATTGAAGAACGGTTACATGACCAAAGAGTGCTTATCATTCTTGATGATGTAGATCATATAAATCAATTGATGTAGATCAATTAATTTGGATTAAACCTCTCACACTACACGAGGTGGATTAAAAAGATTTTAAAATAGATTTTCGGCTATAAATCGGGTTTTGTCGATTCAATTGTTGAAAAAGAAATTCATTGGATATAATCTCTTTGGGTGCCTTTAGAGTTGGTTTATGTACTTTACAAAATGAAGTTTTACCCCCAATATTTGAGGGTTTATTAGAGATCGTTTTTCGTAAATTTTGTATCATGAACTGGCTTGTCAAGAAACCTAATTAGAGAAGAATTGTGAAAAATGTTTCTTCTTAATTTTAATGGAGGCTAAAGCCTTATATAAATATAAAGCAATAAAAAATACTTATTTAACCTAATTAGGTATAGCTTATGAGATCGTGGTCTATTTGACGATGAGCGAGACTACATTTGACTTCAAAAATCTATCCATATTCGAAGATCATTGAGTTTTCTGTGTAGTGAAGCTCATGTGGTATTATCTTAAGCTCCTTCACCTTAAGACAGCAGTATCGTTTGTACTTTTTCTCACGAAAATACGTACATAAAAATGACCCAAAGTTTTCAATATGACGACCTTTCTATAAGCTTTTTTTTTTTTGGTCAGAAATAAGGGTTAAGCCCCTTCATTTATTCATAAATTCTAAAAAAATTAACAGTACAATCGTTTTGGTACGTAGGCCCTCCAAATCATGCAAAATCGAAGTAATCCAATCCAAACGTTCTTCAATCCAATGAACATCCAAAGATAATCTAAAAGGATGATTAGCTAACTTATCATAAAATGATTAGCCTTCTTATATACATGTGTAATCCGGATTATCCATTCCATAGATAAAAAATCATAGTAAAAACGTGTTAGGAATGATAAATGATGAGTTTCACTATCCCTGTCTGGACGACCTTTCTATAAGCTAACTAGGCTTGGGCATAATAACCAAAACCGACATATCGAACTGAACCAACCCGAAATATAAGAAACCGAACCGAACCAATTCGAAATATAAGGAACCGAACCGAAACAGAACCAGCTAACTAACCGAACGGTTCCAAAATTCAAAAACTAGAACCGAATAGGTACAAAACCGAGAACCGAATACTTACTTGAAATAACCAAAACACAATTATATTTATTTTAATTATTATTTATATAAAATTTAATAATCTAAATTTCCAAAATTATAAATAAAAATTTAAATTTGTTAGTTCATTTAAACCAAAATTACTTAGAAAACTAAAATATTTAATTTTTATAATTAATTCACGGATTTTCTATGATATATTTGATTTTTAAAAAAAATAGATAGAAGTATTCAAACTGAAACCAAACCGAATTTGAATAAGTACCTATTGATTATTTCGAGTTCGGAACCTAAAGAACTGGCACCAAAACTAAACCGAGTCGAATTTTTATGAATATCTATTGGTTATCATATTTTTGGAACAAAAGAACAAAAACCGAAAAAATAGAACCAAACCAAACCAAATAACCGAATGTGTAGGACTTTAACTGAACTAAAGCTACGTATATTTTATTTTTTCGTCTAAGCTAACGCTACGTATCAAGATGAAATTTTATTAGATTCGGCCCAAATTGGCCCATTAACAGTTATAATTTCGGCCCAATTTTGGAAACAAAACATGTTATAAAAGTAGCGGCTTTAGAAGAAATTAGGGTTTCGCGTGAGGAGAAGAAGAAACCCTAAAGCTAACACATACATACAACCGCCGTCACCTTCTCTGTCGCCTCCTCTCTACTTCATCGCAATCATGGTAAATCTCTAAACTTTATCAATTAGATTTTCGTTATCGTAAGTAGAAACGAATGTTGTATCTAAAAAACGATGCTTCCTCTTATATGCAGATCATGTCGGAGAATAATCGCCGTGAGATCTCAAAGTACCTCTTCAAAGGTACGATTATTGTTTCGAGCTTTACTTGTGCTTTGATTAGGTACTTATTCTGCTTATGTTCTTAGTGAATAGGTTTATATGCACAATGTTTGATTTTTGGTTATGGTTTTGTGCAGAGGGTGTATTGTATGCTAAAAAGGATTTCAATTTACCACAACATCCTTTGATTGAGAGTGTTCCAAATCTCCAAGTTATTAAGTTGATGCAGAGCTTCAAATCTAAGGAATATGTGCGTGAGACATTTGCTTGGATGCATTACTATTGGTTTCTCACAGACTCAGGCATTGAATTTCTTAGGACTTACCTTAATCTCCCATCTGAGATTGTTCCTGCCACTTTGAAGAAGCAACAGAAGCCTCTTGGTCGACCTATGGGAGGCCCACATGGTGACCGTCCTCGGTAATTCACTCAAATTCTTCAAATGTCAATCTTTGTCATTACTCTATTAACCCGCCATTGAAGTTATCATGTCTGCAATTGAATCTGGTGAAGAGTATAATGGATAGTTGTCAAGCCTTATGTGTGATTGTTATTTTATGTTTAACAGTGGCCCTCCTCGTTTCGAGGGAGAGAGGAGATTCGGTGACAGAGATGGATACAGAGGAGGTCCAAGATCAGGTGGAGAGTTTGGTGACAAGAGTGGAGCCCCTGCTGATTACCAACCTTCTTTCAGGGTATAAAATCTTTCTTCCTTCTCATTTTCATTGAACTGGTTCCTTCAATGCTTGCTCCGTACTTTAAATCATCTTGCTAACAAGCACTGTTTTAAGATTGAGGCTCAAGAACTGTTTCTCGATAACCTTATGTGTGCTTAGGTTCCCTTAGTATTCTACTAAGTGTTGCTTAAAATCATTTGTGAACTCCTAGAGGAGATTACTCATTAGCTTGACTTCCCTAAATACTCTACACTCTAGACAATTAAGCCTTTTCTCATCAAATTCTGTGCAACTCTTTTATGAGTTTTGTTTTCATAGACTGCTTAACATTTATCATGTTGGTGTGTAATCAAATGATTTTGGGGTTATATAGGGACCTGGTGGAGCTAGGCCTGGATTTGGTCGTGGAGCTGGTGGCTTCGGTGGTGGTGCTGGTCCAGCTGCTGGATCTGATCTTCCTTGAAAGGGAAATACTATCCTTTCATGTTTCTTTTTGGTCTTATTTAAGGTTAAATAGTACCTTTGATTTGAACAGAAATGTCTTTTGGAGCTTTGTTTCATTCACTAGAACCATTACTTTCTTCAATATGATTGTTTCTCACTTTAGAATTTTATGAAGGGATCTTGGTTTATTACAAAAAAAATTACACTGCCTTCCCTAATGTTTTTCATAATTTGTATTAATATAAAAGGTGCACAAAATAACATATTAATGGTATTTAATTTGGAGTTTGAACACATTTATTCCTCTATATTTGTTCCCTTAAAGAACAAAAGATTTTAAATATATTATTTTCATATATTGTTATTTCGCGTGGATCGACAAAACTCGATTTATAAATTAGCTCACATCTTAATTTTTTTTTATTTTATTAATATAGTGGGAAGGAATCAAACTCCAATGCTTTAAATCATTAACTAGATCATCCTAACCACCAAACTGAAATTAACTCAACAATCAGTTTATTTATTTTACAAATAAATTGATAAGCTTTTTAAATAAATTTATTTTACAAGTAACTAGTAATCTAGATTATTTTACAGCCAAAATAAGTTTATTTATTTTACAAATAAGTTAATAAGCTTTTATTTTACAAGTAAATAAGTAACTAGTATTCTAAATTATTTTACAAGTAAAATCAGATTATTTATTTTACAAGTTAATAAGCTTTTATTTTACAAGTTAATAAGCTTTTAAAATAAATTTATAAAAAATACTATTATTATTCAATTTTTTTGGTTGAAAAAAATACAATTATTATTTTTATATAAAAAGAATTTTGTTTTTCAAAATAAAAATAAAAATAATAAAAAATGTTTGGAACAAGAGAGGGATCAGATGGTATAAAAATTGGAGCGCCCAATTGTCGTAACAGGCTTTGAGCGGAACGCTCTTCTCACAAAAAAAGTGAGATTAAACCCATTCCTCACTTCCCCTTTAACTTGCCTGAAGGATCATACTTTTCTAATTTACCCTACCTTCACTATTTATAATAAGCCCACGAGCTTCTCACTTTTTCACACAACCGATGTGGGACAAAATACTTAACCTCACCTATACTTATTTGTTCGTTTCCTGTTTCATCAAAAGTCTCTGCCTCGCTCAGAGGGTTCTATCTCAAACTACAAAACAATCACATATTGAAGAAAATGTCACTAATCAACAATAGTTTGGTCAAGAGAGTTTTGACAGAATTAGAGAGAAACACACAATTTGTAGATTTATCAAAAAACAAGAAGAGATGAGAAATCTAATGTTGAAGAGAAGCTAAGACTGAAGATACAATGTGAAGTGAACCTGTAACTATAACCATTCCTGAGTTATTTCTGCTCTTGTCATCGTTGAGAATCTTATAGGCAAGCTTTAAGGAACCGAACACAGTTTTGTTCTCTGAAACTTCCATGAACCTTGAGCCCAGTTCATCAGTAGCTTTTATCCATGATTGCTTTAAAACCAAAGACGCTGTTGATCTAAACTTAGCTCCACTTATGTCAGCTTCTGTTACAACCACTGCTTCTGGTTTTAAACCTGAGAGAAGTTCTTTTGCAAAGGATACATGATCTTTGTCACTAGCCATGGCAACCACAAACACTAATCTCTTCTTTGCAAAATCCTTGTTTATCATCTCCTTTAGAGCTTGGGCTGATTCTTTGGTGTGTGCTGAACAACAGACCAAAAAGTTAATCCCGTAAAACAATAGGTTTCAAAGTGTTTGGTTCTAGTGTTATAATATTTAACAGAGACATTAAAGCTATTACCAACCTCCATCAAGAAGCACTGTTGCTCCATGTAATTGTAATGCCTCAGCTTCTGTTGGTGTCAGAAACTGACTTCTCCCAAGTAAACGAGTATTCTCTAAACCAATCCGAATTGCTTCATCTGTCACTCTCCTCCATCCTGATGATTCCATCAAGAAAGTTGCTTTACATTCTTTTGATGCTTTTGTTGCTTTATATATATGACCACTATAGAGAGACACGAAGTGCAGATTACCTTGATCGCGAAGACAAATAGACACACATGTGGCAGTAACAGCATTTTGGAGCTGGTGATGTCCAAGCATGCGTAGATTTACATCACTAAGTTCAACAATCTGCATTTATGTATGTAGAATTTGTTAAGAATCACAAATGAATTACTTGATCTAAGTAAAGAAATAAAAACTTTTCAAAACTTACTGGTTTATCATCTTTCTCATTTTGTATTACAATGTCACATGACTCACAAAGCCCGATGCCACTTTTGTTGATGATGCCTTTCAATGTAGAACGAGAACCAATATTAGATGCCAGAATAACTGATGAAGACATTGATGCTGCTTTAGAACGAAGAATGCCTTCGATGTGAGGAAGAAACGGCCCACCTAAAACTACCTAACAAATTTCAAAACAACACATAAACTTCTTTCTATCGATGTGCTTATAAGCTAATGAATATAAGACAAGCAAATACATTAAAACCACCTAACTGGACGACCGAGTTTAATGACTCCAGACTTGGCCTCTGCTATACTTTCCAAGGAACCCCCAAGAGCATCCATATGTTCCTCACCTATTGTTGTTATGACTGATGCAGCAAGATTTGAACTCTCGATGACATTCGTAGCATCTCGAGCTCCTCCTAGCCCAGCCTGATGATACCCAAACAAATATAAACAGTCTTATACAAAACCTTAATAAAACTAGCAACAAGCTTCTACACCACAGCATATAAGCAAGTTTCTTAAGCTTGTCTAATGTAAAAGGTTAAGCAAAACTAGCCAACCTCTACAACCGCAATGTCCACATTTTCCTTTTCGAATAAAGCAAAGGCTATCCCAGTGAGAATCTGCTAAAACAAAATATCAATATAAGCCAAATAAAAGTCATAAAAACTGAATAAAAGAGAGAATCTAATAGAAGCTTGACCAGTAACCTCAAAATGACTCAAAGAACCATTCTCCTCCTGAATAGACTGTTCGAGGATCGGTTTGATTGAATAGAAAAGATCATTAAGAGTGGACGCAGAGACAGAACCTCCATTACAGGACATGCGTTCTTTGATACTCAGAATATGTGGGCTGCACAGGAAGAAGAGAGACTCATTATATCAAGCAATTGTGAAAGATTCAAACTCAAGACATCAAATCTTATTACCTAGAATAACAACCAACTGAATAGCCTCCTGCTCGTAAGATATTGGAGACAAAAGCAGAAGTTGACCCTTTTCCTTTTGTTCCAGCCACATGAACAACCTATAATCACTGCCTTAATTGTTAACCACACCTTGCAAAAATCTTCTAACTATGAAACTAAACTCACCAGATTCCAGATTGAAAGATAAGACCTTTAGATTAACAATTTAAATATTTTGCAATCCAATTTACATCTAAGTATCAATTAGAAAAGCATGAACCTTGTATTTGGTATGAGGATTTTGGAGACGAAGCATGAGACGTTTCATTCTACCGAGATCAAATCCTTCACCAGAATCAGTTCCAGCTCCTTTAGGCACACCTGATTTCTCATAGTTTTTGAGAGATTCTAAAAAACCCACAAAATCTCTAAGCTCTGGATCTTCAGTAGAAATGGGCAATACATTTCGATTTGAGGACAAGTTTGCTGCAGATATTCTCCTGATTCTCGCAGAAAGTTTGCAATTGGAAATAGAACTCAAGTGACTCCACAGTGCTCTCATCTTCTTACAGTCAGAGAAACCAGACTGATCACTACTCAGTTATCAAGTTGTTCTGTCTTTTTTGTTTTGTTATTATGGGCTTTATTTTTAATATGGGCCTTAGAACTAATAACTGTTCTATAAATTGCATATNAAAAAAAAAAAAAAAAAAACTCCAATTCACCGTTTTTTGTGTTTTTACTTTTTTTTTTAATATAAATTATAAATTATGTCACCAAAAATCATTTTAAAGAACTTTTTAATGGTACATGTATTAAATTTTCAATAATTTTAATAGCATAATTTTGTCACTAGATTTCAATTTGATATATTAATTAGCATATTTTAAAAAATTTGATAGTGTTGATGGCAAATGATATTATGTATTATTTTCTATTTCTTGGTTTGATTTGCATTTTTTAAATAAAATAAAAATTGAAAGAATGAAGATTTTAAAGATTTTTTTACAATCATATTATATTTAAATGGGAAAATATATGTGTTTTAAAATTAAATATATAAATTTAATCGATAAGACTAGCCTTTTCTCAGTCTGACGGTTTAAAGAAGAATTTTTGAAAATAAATTTTTAGCTATGGACCAGTCTTTCTCGATCCAATTACTAATATAAAAATTAACTCATAACTTGACTTTTTACATTAAAAACATAGGTCCATGATCATGTTATCCATGTAAATATTAAATTAATTGTTTTTTGACCCAACCAAAAGAAAACATAATTGTTTTTAAGGTTTTCTCTAAAATAGCCAGTCAATATATTATTATTTGAGTTTATATCACTTCCATATGCGTTTTTTTTTAACTTCGAAAGTCAATTCCCAACACTTCACAGATCAATGGCTTTACATAAACGAAGGTCAAGTAATTACATGACATTTAATACAATGATAAGGACAAAGACTTTTGGTAGTTTTAGCTTAATATATATACATATAACTTCCAAGAACATATATCACATATTATAAACTAAAAGTTTTCAATATAAGAAGAGAAATATGGAGAACAAATGCAGTGTAGTAATGATGATGATGTTTGTTTTGGTGATTGCTTCCATTGGAGCAGAAGCAAGTCTTAGATGTGAACTAAAATGTTGGCCCAAATGCCTAAATCCAAAGCATCAATACGAATGTTATCATCGATGTGTGACCTTTTGTGACCATCCACATGGACTACCTGCAGATTCATCAGAATCACCGTAATATATCTCATTCTAATCTTGTATCTCTTTTCTATATATTTTGAAAAATATTTTTGTGTGAAATCGGTCGAGATTTGATGTTTCTATTGGTTGGGTTGATATATGTCAGAATCCATCAAAATTGCTAAGAAGATTTAAATTTCTAACAACCTAAACCGACATATAATTGTCTAGTAAGAAAACAGAATTGGGACACCAACTCGCTTCAAGTTTGATCTAGCTATTATGCGAAACTATAAACATATTGCTTTGAACTTTCACACACATATATATATATATATGTGTATTTGCTTTCTGCCAATTTATATACCTACAAAGATGATCTATCTATGGGTTGCAATTTTCTAATAAAGAATTAGTCTAGATTCTTTAATAGAAATGGGGATTATCCTAAATCAATAAGAAACATATAAGTTCTCTCGTAAATCTGTTGAAATTGTCATATTAGAATATAATGTTGAGAATATATATTGGAAACCAAGTTGATTGTTTTATAATGATCTCTTCAAAAAGTTATTCATGAAAGTACTTGTGTGAGTGTGTGAATGTATGTCATAGTGATATATTATTGACATGGTTTCTATGATCATAAATAATGCAGGATGATGATTGAAGATGTGGAAGATAAATGGGAATAGAGATTGCTTCAGAAATTTTGATTATGAATGTTTTTTTTCTTTTCTTTCTTCATGTTAAAGAAAACTCACAATATAATAAATAAAACAAATATTAAAGTTTCTTATATTCATGTGAAAAAAGGATTAAAAAATGTTATAAGAAAGATCTATATTGGTATGCAAAACACATAATTGTCCTAAACTACCATAAAACTATGAGATTTAGGTTTTGTACTTTTAACTAAAAATAATTTGTCGAAGATACGTGTGTAAGTGGTAGTGCTCTTTTTATAAATCTTTTGGAGCTGGGTTTGATCCCTCGCCGCTACAAGTGGAAGAGAAAATGAATTTTAGAGAGTAAATTTTGGATTATGAATTGAATCTTGTTAATTTAATCATTGACCAAAAAAAACTAAAAATAGTTTCTAAAATATCATAAAAACCTAAATTCTAATACTTAGAAATAATTCCACATAACAATGGTTTTGAAGAGACAATTTTATAGCATTAGTTGAATAACATTATACATTTTAGAAGTTTTTTAAACATATTGGTGAAATGTTATATCTACTATCTTTCCATCAGAATTCGATTACATAGAAGTCATATTTGTCCCACGTGATATTATTATGGGTTTGAGGAGATTTAGGCAATGAATCGATTATTTTTCAACATTATTCTTTTTTTTAACAATAGTTAGTTCGACAAAATCCAATATATAGCCAAATTGCTTCAACTAGACTTGGGTAAGATTCAAACTCATCATATGGTGCTAAGCGAGATCAGGGGCAACCGAACTTTATCGATCCAAATATTGACAATAAAATATTAAAATTTGTTTGTCAACATTAGACCAGAACAAACCGGCCCATTAAAAAAATTTCTGCATAACCACAACTAATATCACTTTACAAAAAATATTAAATTTTAGAAAATTTTTTGAATTTATAATTAAATAACCAATAATTTATTATTTTACACAAATCATTCAAAATGCTTAGTTCAGTGCACCTCATGAATGTTTTAAAGATAATTTTGACCGGATTTTTATTAAAGATTTACAATGCACATCCTCAATCATTCAAATATATGTAACTTCCATAAATATTCAAAGGTCAATATTCAAGATTTCAGAAATAAATGAATTGTCATATATAGAGTTCACAAACAGTATAACAAAATCAATTCAAAGAATATGCTCTTTCATCCTTATATATATATATATATATATATATATGTATATATATATATATAGTGTGAGAAAACTTTCACTGAGTAAAGCAAATTACATTATAACATTAAAAAAAGTTTTAAATTTAATTAAGAAGAGAAAATGGAGAAGAAATGCAATGTGGTGATGATGATGATGTTGGTATTGGTAGTGATGGTTTCTAAAGAAGCAGAAGCTAAAAATCATATTTGTATATTCAAATGTGAAATACTTTGTCATGATCCAGAGTTTACTTCAGAATGTTTCAGAAAATGTATGGCAGATTGTGAACATCATCCTCTTCCCACAAATGTCATTCACTCAACTTCTCACTCTCAGTAATTTTCTTTCTCTGTTTTTTCTCTTTATTTTTTTTCGACCTTACTATAATTGGATCGACAAGTTTTGATCCATAGCCAAACCCCAAACTTTAAACTCCCTTCTTTCTTCTTCTTGCATCTGGGAAGAATCGAACCGGGTGCCTGAGGTTTTCCAAAGTGACCACTATCACCGGACCACCTATCTTCGGCTTTCTCTTTATTTATTTATATAATTATATTATTTTTCAAGAATGTCATAAAAATATACATATTTATACATATTATATTTTAGTGAAATTGATAAATGGTTTATATATGTTGGTAAATAATGCAGGATGAAGATTAAAAGGATGGAAGAAACACAAGAATAGAGATAATAACTTCGTATTTCTTCATGATGTATTATTTCCTATTGTTTTTTATCTACATGAAAAGAATATTTATAATAAGAGAATAATGATAATAAAAGTATTAAGTTTTGTTTTACATATATAAGATGATTACATGTGTATGCACTAAATATATTTGTTTTTTACTTAGCTTTTTTGTTTAGTTTATCTTTCATATATAATTTACAAATTTTAATTTTCATTGTCAACAATTGGATTGACAAGATTTGATCCATAATCAAATGTTTTAACTGAAACTGCGTAGGATTCTAACCCACAACTTTATACCAACTATATCAAGAGCAAGCCAATCGAAACACATGCTTTTTGGCTTTCAAAATTTAACCTAGAAATATTGACATTATCAAATTATATATATATATATGTATATTAAGCAATATATTCAGTCTTTTTGTTTTGAATGTGTTGGTTATATTCTAACTTGTGATGGTAATTATATCTTAAATACTCGTATTATAATGTATTTATTTTGGTCACATATTTTGATATTATTAATGTATTTTGTACTATAAATTTGATATAATTAATATAAAAGTTTGTACTTTTCAAAGAAAAAGTCACTTCATCTCTATATGTAGAATCAGTTATGAAAAAACTACTTAGGTTCACTTTCAATGAGTGTTACTTCATCTTTGGAAAGCAACATTTTCAATAAGTGTTAACAGATTTAGACATTTAAAAGAAACTTAAAATTTACAAAAAAAAGTAATCTACAAAATAAAAATTATATCAAATTGAAGATTCAACACTCATATTTCTTAATTTTCATATTAGGGTACAACTTTTTGTATAAAAAGTGTGATTTAATCAGTTTCAAAAGACCAAAAAAAAACTTAAATCTGTAAACATTTATTGAAAATGCTCTTTTTAAAATTCAAAACCAAAAATTACTTATATCTATAAAAAAATACTTATATATAGAGAGATAGAGAGAACTTCTAGTGATAAAAAAACATTACATTCTATACAAATATCAACACTCTAAAGAGAAATGGAGAATAAATGGAGTATAGTGATAATGATGATGTTGGTTTTGGTAGTGATGGCTTCCATTGAAGCAGAAGCCAAAAATCATACTTGTATATTCAAATGTGAAATACTTTGCCATGATCCTGAATTTACTTCAGAATGTTTTAAAAAGTGTATGCAAGAATGCAATCATCCTAAATCTACAAATTCAGTCTCACAGTAAATTTCTTTCTCCTTTTCTCTCTTTATATATACATATATATATATATATTTGTAAACGACAATATTAATATTGGGGCACAATGACCGACCCATTAGCATAATGTCTACATAAATCTCGTAGGTGATGGGACTCGATATGTAGTTGTGTATGTGCATTTGCCTTTAGTAAACTTACTACCAGTCAGTGGACTAAAAGCCACTTATATATATATATACAATATATGTATGTAAATATTTTTACTTGTATTATTTGTCAACAAGACAGCAAAACAAAAGAGATTTTATTATGTAAATGTGTGTGTCTCGTAGTAAAATTGATATATGTTAATGTATAATGCAGGATGAAGATCAAAAGGATGGAAGAAAGGCAAAAATAGAGATGGTTTCTTAATTCCTTCTAATCTGCATGTAAAAGAATATTTATTATAATAATAATAATAATAATAAGACCAATATTAAGTTTCTTATATACATGTGAAAATGGCATCGACAAATAATCTTAATATGATCATTTCTAATTTTCAATAAAGTAATTTTGGAGTATATACATGTATCGATACTTTGAAGCTTTTGTCTACTCAATTACATAGTATATGTGTTGTTTTAATATTTCCTATGCAATTAAAAATATAAAATCATATCAATTTAGTATTATTTATGTGGGTTTATCCGAATTAGGAAAAGAAAAAAAGAAAAAAAAACTTGTTTCACTATCATTAACTACCAACCCTTCAAGATTGTTACTTTTTGCATTTAAAAAAAATAACCATATCAATGGTTAGTAAAATATTTCAAGTCGTTAATAAAAAAAATTAAGTCTCGGAAAAAGATCATAAAATATATTAAAATATGAAATCCTTTTTTACAAATTTGGAAGCTCGACGGATCATATACACAGGAAATATTCTTGGACATTCGGATCGTCAACCTCCATACCAAACCCTAACTTAAAAGATAGAACATCTAAGTTGTTATCATTTTAAAATTTTATCGGTATTTCATGTAATGTGTTGGTTATATTCTAATTCGTGTTAGTTATATTCTAATTCACGATAGCATATATATCTTAAATACACGTATTATAATGTATTTATTTTGATAATATATTTTATATTATATATCTGAAATAACTAACAAAAAATCTTTTTTTTTAAAAATGTCTAAATCTGTAAACACTTATTGAAAGTGTTTTTTTCAAAGAAAAGGTTACTTCATCTCTATATGTAGAATGAATTATGAAAAAAAAAACACTTTAGGTTCACTTTCATTAAGTGTTACTTCATCTTTATAAGAAAAAAATGTTACTTCATTTTCAGAAAGGAGCATTTTCATAAGTGTTTACAGATTTAGACATTTAAAAGAAACTAAAAATTACAAAAAGTAATGTGTAAATAAAAATAATATCAAACTAAAGATGCAGCACTTGGATTTCTTAATTTTCATATTACAGTAATTTAATCAGTTTCTAAAGACCAAAAGAAAACTTAAATCTGTAAACATTTATTGAAAATGCTTTTTTCAAAAGTCAAAACCAAAAACTACTTATATCTATAAATATACATATATATAGAGAGATATATAGAACTTCCAGTGGTTAAATATACATTACATTTTCTATACATATAAACATTCTAAATTAATTAAGAAGAGAAATGGAGAATAAATGGAGTGTAGTGATGATGATGATGTTGGTTTTGGTAGTGATGGCTTCCATTGAAACAGAAGCCAAAAATCATATTTGTATATTCAAATGTGAAATACTTTGCCATGAACCTGAGTTTACTTCAGAATGTTTTACAAAGTGTATGCAAGACTGCGAACATCCTAAACCCTAAACCCCCAAATGTTTTTCAGTACTCAACTTCTCTTTCAAAGTAAATTTCTTTCTCTTATTCTCTCTTTATTTATATATATACTATATATATATATATATGTAAATATTTATATTTAATACAACAGGACAATAAAACAAAAGATATTGCAAGTGGCTTTTAATTTAGTAGCAGGTTTTAAGTCCACAAAAAACATGCACACTTGCACATCTAGGGGTCGAGTCTTAACGCTTATATATGTAGAAACTCGACTAATGAGCCGACCAGTTTTGGTCCAATATTGACAAAAAATACAAAAGAGATTTTACAATTACAAAACCCTATGTAGTTATGTGTGTCTCATAGTAAAATTGACGTGGTTTATACATGTTAATTTATAATGCAGGATGGAAATTAAGAGGATGGAAGAAAGGTAAAATTAGAGATGGTTTCTTAATTCTTTATAATCTACATGTAAAAGAATATTTATAATAAGAGTATAATAACAAGAACAATATTAATATTCTTATATACATCTGAAAATGGAAACAAATATATTTTGTATAATAATTTCTTTTTTGCAACAAAGTAGTTTTGGAGTATATACATGTTGTCTACTCAATTACATAGTATATCTGTAATTAAAAATATAAAATCATAACAAATTTAGTATTATATATTTGGGTTTATCCGAACTAGCAAAAGAAAAAAAAAAGAAAAAAAAACTTGTTTCACCATCTTTAACTACCAACTCTTGTGGAATGATAGGTGGCCCAGTGGTACTGGTTATTTTACAAATCCTCAAAGACCCGAGTTTGAGTTTTCCCAGAAAATAAGAGAATGAATAAAGGAGATTTTAGGATATGAGTTTTGGCTATAAATCAGACTTTGTCGATCTAATTATAGTAAGTCGATCTAATTATAGTAAGGTTGACAAAAAAAAAACTACCAACCCTTCAAGATTGTTATTGTTTTGCATTCAAAAAAAAATCATATTAATGGTTAGTAAAATATTTCAAGTCTAGGAAAAAGATCATAAAATATATAAAAATATGTAATCTTTTTTTACAAATATGTAAATCCTTATAATTTCTATTTGAAGAAGAGGCTTCGAATTTTGATGAGAATTTTGACGGCCAATAAGAAGAATTCAGCCACATTGCTTAATAGCTTCAGGTAACTTGCAATTACATGATTCATAAGTGGCGCCATAAAAATACCATAAATTCGTATTGCTGATTGTATTATAACAAAAGGTTTCTCCAACAACACTGAATCATTGAAAAAAGAAAAAGATTTTAACAATTCAGAATTTTGAGTTAAATGTGATATTTTAGAATAAATAAATATTGAAAACTTACACTCAGCTGCTTTTGGGAATTCGTCGAAGAAGAATGTTATGTTCTTTAACACATTCTAAACAAAACAAAAAAATCAAATTAACAAAAGATTATAACATAATAAATGTAAAAAAATAGTAAAAATTATAACATATATATTTTTTTCCAACTATAACATATATAATTATCATTCATAATTTAAATATATAATTGTGTATATTACCAGTGCGATTCCTCCAGGTTTAATTGGTGATTCAATCAAAACTCTCGCGTTTCTGAAATGTTTGTCAAATCATTCTAAAATTATTACTTTATCATTATAGACTTAAACAAAAATGTTTAGTTTTCATTAAAAATATTATTCAAACTTAATATGTCTATATATAGCACAGTAATTTGTACCAAATAGATTTGTTGGTAAAAAAATACATGTCTACTAAACTTATAAAAATAAAAAATAAAAACTTTAGTCTGTGAGCCTTTAGAACATAATGAAAAACCATGAATTAAGAAATGATACAATTTTCTTACAATTATTTTTTGTCATTTTTCCAAATAAGATTCTCAAATATTTCTTTCTCGATCTTTCTAAATCTATTTTTTTTTTCAATCTTACTCATTCATTTTACTATTGGGATCGACAAATGCCCGATCCATAGCCGAATTGTTCCCAATGGAGCTGGTGGGATTTAAACCCCCAACCTGGTACCTAGATAGATCAGGGGCAAGCCAATTGAGCCACCTGCTTCTTGGCAATCTATATTTCTTTTAAAGGTAACTTTCTGATATAATAAATCTTAATAATATTATTTTTTCTGAATAACTTGAATATCTTAATAATATTTATTGACATATTAGATTACTTCTGAAATATACTAATTTATTTTCAAATCATTAAGTAATTAGTAATATATAAGAAGAGAATCTTAAAAAAAAATTATAATCTCAATCTACCCAAATTATGGATTGACTATCTATTTTCCAACCATTTTTTTTAATAAAAACTTTTAAAAAAATTTTTTTTAATAAAAACTTTTTAAAAAAGATATTTAAAATGAATTTAATCTATCAAATTCCATTAAAAAAAAGTTCACCTTATAACCAATCTCCCTCCTTCTTCTGTAAATTCATAGAAGCTACATCCTCTTGTAAATGGAATTTTTCGTCCTTTCCATTCTAACATAACAAGAAAAAAGAATACACATGAAAATATTAAATCTAGTTACTATTACTAAATAATCAAGTATATATAACTATACGTCGATAATATAGTAATACGAGAAATATGTTTAGTCAAGTGATCAAATGTTATTTCTGTTGTTTTTCTACCAGAATTTGATACTGAATAATATCTTGTCATGGTTTGGACTTAGGATTTAAAAAAATGTAGTGAAATACATACCAAGATGCCAATTAACAGCAGCACTATAGCCATCTCCTTCACATACATTTTCAACACAAAACTTAACATTTTGTCCCATACTTTTCACTAGCTCTTCAAAGAACTTCATAGCTTCCTAAAAAAAATACATTAACCAAATCTTAAAATGTAAATATTCATAAAAATGTCATATAAATATAATAATGCTCACAATAATATTCATCACAGAAAATATCTCTTACTTTTTTTCCTCGAAAAGGTTTGGAGAAGGAAAAATCATCGATAAAACAATCATTGGAGATGCAACTACTCAATCGATCTTGATGTTTCTCGTTAATTGATGAATAAAATTTCATAACAGCATCATATCTTGAGATTTGATTTGATGTAGAATTTGGTTGTTCTAAACATGAAACCACAATATTTCTCCTTGAAGTATGCTTGTTTTTCATTTCTCTTAGATCCATCTTGATTGCATTGAACCCACTGGAATGTTGGAAAGAAGATAGATCTGATTTGAACCTTGGAGTTTGACATTTGATGATGAGATTTCTCTTAACTAATATTGGATTCATAACATTAACCATAGAGGCCATTGTTATGATTATGGTAAGAGGATGATGTTGCCTAGATTTTTCATATATATGAATGGTTAAAGTATAGTTTCATGTAAAGTTCTTTACTTCATGTTGTAACCTTCAAATGTTCTTAGTTACCTTGTATAATGAGTAACCTTAGCATATCCTTTACTATAATGATTAGATTAACGTATCAAGAAACCTAAGCATCTTTCCTCTTAAACTTTTATGTTTGTCTTATTGCATCACATGGTTCATTTTTATAATTTTATTACGAATTCGTTAGAAAGTAACTTAGATCTTCTTGTTTTCTATTGAAAATGTCATCAGATTTTGATATCTATTCTTTTATCATTTGCCATAGTGGTCATTGCATCTCACATGAAAGAGATATTGTCCCGGAGGAGAGGTGATCGAACCTCTATATGAATATCTCAAGTGGTATATACTAGTGTTCAAAAAATTGGTCTAGGCGGTCGCTTAGGTGCTAGACAGACCTAAATCGTTTCTATTAGTAAAAACTGGATTAGGCGGATGAGATAATTTAGACGGTTTTAACGGTATTTATGCGGATCAGGCGTATCTAGTCGGTTTAGGCGTATGTAATTTTTTTTTAAAAAAATAATTTAAATCTTATATAAATTTACAAATATATATATATATATATCAATTGTAAATTTATGCCTAAATAACATCAAATTATTTATTTTAGATATTAAAAACAAAAATTTAACTTTTATATTTGTAATTTCCTATGAATTTTTACTTTAATCTTATATATAATGTATATAAAATATTATTTATTTAAAATCGTCTAAACTGACTAGAATTATATGGGCTCCAACTAGTCTTTTAAAATGTTAGGTAGAAGATCACCGTCTAACTATGGTCTAGCATTTTTTTAAGCAGTGGAATATACTATTGACCCACACATTCCTCAGTGTTTTGATGTCTTTTTGTAGTATATGATTGTTTTTTTAGTTTTTTAACATTTGAACTTACATATATGATCACATATTACTATTGCAAATGCCACTTATATAATGTACATATAATTACAACCAAATCTAATTAAAACTTTGTAACTATAATCCAAATCCCACAAAGTGTAACTCTACTGCTTTTGATGTAACTTTAGTGTACAGAAAATTGCTCGCAGTCACATCCATTTCATTCACTGTCTGTGGTCTCAGCTAATAATGACCAATTTTCACATCAATAGTTTAGCCAATAATTTGGTTAAAGTTTTTACGTAATCAAATTAACCAAACAGAATTAAAATCAAATTATAGTCAAAATTAAACTAAAATGTCCACCCTTAAATAAAACAATGCTGTGTGAAAACTTTAGAACAATTTTTTTTTGTAAATCAGGAGTTCTGAAGTTTTATAGGAGAGGCTTAAACTATTCTCTTGATAATGGTGCAGTTCACGGATAGACTCTCACCTCCGGGTATTCAAATGGGTCAAAAACATTCACTCATACTCGTGTAAAAGTGAACAGAAAAATGTGATTTACTTTCGTATAACAGGAGAATTAAACCTACAAACTCTTTAAAATCTTAAATTCATTCTCTACCACTTGATCACAAACTTCTTGTCAATAATTTGCTTTTGGTTTGAGTACAAAACTTTAGAACACTTTTACTAATAACTAGCTTTTAGTTTGAGTCCAACTCTATCAACAAGACTAAAGCCACGAGTTTTATCTTAAGGTTAATCTGGTCGTTGAAGTGTTGAACTCTGTGGTCCAATGTCCAGAACTCATAAACGTGGCATGTCAATGTGTCATATAGCCAAAATTCAAGTCTCTTTATTGCCATATAACAATTGAAAAAACCCTAGATAATAATACTACAAACATGGTAGTAGATTCATAGACATTTAAGAGTACCTAACCAAATAACCAAAAGAATAAAAAATTAATCGTTAAAATGTCTAATTTTGGGCCTTAAGAGTTAACAGAGCTAGCTTATTTGACCAATGATGTTTTAACAAAAGTAGAAAAATAAAATAAATAAATTAGGCAAAAACAAAGCTACAAATCCTAAACTCTCTGACCAACACAGAGGCTCCTTAAGATTAGCATGGATGTGATAAATTGTCTCGTAGCCTGTAATTCTTCACCACTATGCCCTCCATAATTTTATTATTTTTAGAAATTTCCCCAATATTTTTATTTTATTTCTAATTTAACCTCTATAGTAGTAATAATTTAGCCCCACCCTCTTCAAATTATGCTTCTACCGACACATTTTTTCCACTACACTCCACACACGTGTCCATGTTAAAGTACAGAAAAAATAAATTTGTTAATTTATAATATAGTAATAATTGTTATAAACTCTATATATATTTTGTCGGTTTGGGTGTAAATTACAAAAAAATATTAAAGTTTATGGTATATATCATAAATATAGCTTAATTGAGCTAAATATCAAAACAAAGTTATTATTAGTAAGAGTCTTTAATCTAGTAGCTGGTGGTAAGTTCACTAAAACCAAGCGTACATATACAATCAAAGATTGAATCTTACCGCTTACAAGATCTTACCGCTTACAAAATTTATATAGGAATTTGACTAATAAGTCAACTTTTATAATTCATATTATATTTGACAAAAAAAAATTAACTATTTGACAAGTAATTACGGTATTAAATCTTATATAGTAACAATAAAGATATGTTTTAGTATCTAATCTTTATCATATCAAAACAAAACAATATGTTTCGTGTGATTTAGATTTTTTTTGTTTTTTATACAGATTCACAATCAAAAGTAAATTTTCTTTTTTGACGATGACATTAAAAGCAATTAAATATTTTTTAAAAAATATTATAAAATTAATAAAAATGAGTCTCTTTCACGATAAGACCATTTGAAGAGAAACTCAGAAACAGAACCACTGCATGTTCTCTTCTTCAATCTCTCACTTTCTCCATTAAAATTGTTTTATTTTTCTCCATTAAAAATTATTTTTATTTTATATTTTTTATTGTGAAGATGAAAGATCCATCGGAAAAGTTAATATGGGAACGGAGTTTATCCGGATCCGGTACACCGACCCGACCCGTATCCAAACTAATGGTCACTCTCCTCCTTATCGTCTCCGCTACTTACATCGTTTACACACTAAAACTCATCTCAAACTCACGTGCTTGTCACGTGGAGCCTTTCTCCGCCGTCGTTCATCGACTCAACTACATTGTGAATTCATCTCAGCCGTTGATTGTTTTCCAGTCAAATCAAACGGCTGTAATCAGTCCTCCACCTCCACCACCGCCACAAACCGACCTCCAACACGTGGTTTTCGGTATAGCTGCGTCCGCGAGGCTTTGGAAACAGAGAAAAGAATATATCAAAATTTGGTATAAACCAAACCAAATGCGTGGTTATGTCTGGTTAGAGAAACCGGTTAACAAAATCGACGATACCAATCTTCTCCCTCCGGTTAAAATCTCCGGCGATACATCAAAATTTCCTTATAAAAACAAGCAAGGACACAAATCAGCGATTCGAATTTCACGAATCGTCACTGAAACACTCCGATTAGGACTCGAAGATGTGAGATGGTTCATTATGGGAGATGATGATACAGTGTTTGTAGCAGAGAATCTAATAAGAGTATTGAGAAAATACGATCATAATCAGATGTATTATATCGGAAGTTTATCGGAAAGTCATCTTCAGAATATTTATTTCTCTTATGGAATGGCTTATGGAGGAGGAGGATTCGCTATAAGTTATCCATTAGCGGTGGCTTTGAGCAAAATGCAAGATCGTTGTATTAAAAGATATCCGGCATTGTATGGTTCCGATGATCGGATGCAAGCTTGCATGGCCGAACTCGGTGTTCCACTCACTAAAGAACTCGGTTTTCACCAGGTTAGTAATTATCTTTTTTTTTTAATGATATTTAAATAATTTAATAGATATTCTCAGTTAATAACTGAACTTTGTTAATCAGTATGTACTTTAACATTAAATTGTTTAATATTATTAAAAAAATACAATTGTTTTAATTTTATTAAGTATCAAGTTATTTTGATGATTTAATGAGGAAAAAAAATTAAATGGACTTTTGTGGTTATTATTGATAATGAATATTATTATTGATTAATGTTAATCTAAATAAACTTTTTGTGTTCTGTTTCGGTTGGTTAATTAGTATTCTCTCTGTTTTTTAATATTTGATGGTTTAGAGATCTCGCACCTATTAAAATTTTTTTGGAATGTTTTATTTAATCTTATTTAGTGTTAGAAAATATAAAGGAAAATGTTAATTATAATTAGAACTATAGAAATAAGTAAAGATAAAATAAAAAATGTTAAGTAAAATATGTATTGGAAATTGAAAATATCAACTTTTAAAAAACAAATTTTTTTTTCATAACATCAAGTAATTATAAATGGAAGGAGTACTTTTCTGTTTGATAATAAAATAATAAATATTGTTTTATCATTTTCACATAAATTTAAATAATACTAAAATTTTATTATACTCCTAAAAACTAGTTGATTATTTATTATTTTTCAAGAGTAAACAAAAAATATATATTAAAATTTTATTACACACACTTGATTATTTAATACTTCTCTGTTTGATAATAAGATAATAAATGTTGTTTTATTATTTTTAATTTTATTAATTATCAAGTTATTTTGATGATTTAAATGAGGAAAAAAACTAAATGGATAATTTGTGGTTATTGTTGCTAATAAATATTCTGATTGATTAATGTGAATCTAAATAAATTTTACTTTAGCTAATAGTCCGATCAGTTGTAATTTAATTTTTGACGAAAAAAAAAACTCTTTGTGTACTGTTTCAGTTGGTTAATTAGTAGGTAGTTTAAGTACAGCTAGATTAATTAATCATCATAATTAATAAGACAGTAAAAGTTATAATGAATGTGTAGTTAAAAGTGCTTTAAAGTAGATAGTAGATGATCGAGATTATAAATTCTTTTCTTTTTGGACTTTTTCATAAAAATTCACGTTATTTGTTAAAATTAAAAATTCAATTATTTAATAATGCCACGTCACTGGACCCAAATTTTGCCGATACTGGAGTAAGGTACACGTCGTCACGGTGTCAGACAGATTATTTCACGCATTTAACGGCGCGTGTCTCTAACGTGAAACTTTTGTTTCTGTCTGATTTCTTCATTCATTACATAACCAATCGTCGGTTACCTACCAATAACCGGTTCGGTTCGGTTTAGTAAAATTTAAATTGAATCTCTGTCTTTCTGTGTGTTGTTACAGTACGACGTATACGGTAATCTATTCGGACTACTAGCTGCTCATCCAGTGGCTCCATTGGTTACACTTCACCATTTAGACGTGGTCGAGCCAATCTTCCCAAATGTGACACGTGTCGACGCTTTGAAACGATTACAAGTCCCGGCTAAGCTAGACTCAGCTGGACTAATGCAACAGTCGATATGTTACGATAAACGTCGAAAATGGACTGTTTCTGTCTCCTGGGGTTTCGCAGTTCAGATTTTCCGAGGAATATTTTCCGCTCGAGAAATCGAAATGCCCTCAAGAACTTTCCTAAATTGGTAATGTATATACGGGAAGTGATTATTAATTTATCGAGTATTAATTTAACGGTATTTTTCGCTAGGTATCGACGAGCGGATTACACGGCATATGCTTTTAATACACGACCAGTAACTCGTCATCCATGTCAGAAACCGTTTGTGTTTTATTTGGCATCGGCCGGGGTTCATCCGGTAACAAATATGACAGTTAGCCGATACGATATCCACCGTGTGGCGCAACCGGAATGTCGGTGGAAGATGGCTAATCCTGGCGATATTAAAACGGTTATTGTTTACAAGAAACCAGACCCTCACCTTTGGGACAGAGTAAGTTATAAATGTTATATTGTTAATGCTTAAAATAATAATAAATGATTTATTTATTTATTTATTTATTTATTTATTTATTATTTTGTTTTGTGTGTTGTTGCAGTCTCCAAGAAGAAATTGTTGTAGAGTGAAAGCAAAGAAGAATAATACATTGGAGATTAGTGTTGCAGTTTGCAAAGAAGGTGAAGTAGTTGAAGTTGTGTAATAATAAATTTCATGTTCTAAGACATTTAAATTTTGTTTTGATTTATTTATACAAATTAGTCTCAATTACCTATTTTAAATGTAATGCAAATTTTCCTCAAAAAAAAAGAAGCTAGTTAATAATCATCATATTTGTCGGTGTTTTGTTATAAATATAGAAAACAAATATCCATAATATGAATTGTTATAGATTTATAGCCCATTATAAAAAGTGGGTCTAGGTACATTGGATCGACATTGAAGCCCATTTTATTGTGTGAGGCCCATTTGTGGCCCATTTTTTATATATTTTTTTCTAATAAGACCCGACCAATAGCCTAACCCACACCCTAAAATACATTTTTATTCTACTAGTTTAGTGGGGAGAAATCAAACTCCGGTGCCCTGAATCACTAGCTGAATCATCCTAACTACCAGACTGAGAGTAACTCGGCAATATCAACACTAATATATAATTTTTTTTCTTTTTTCAACCGATTAGTATAAATATCAACACCAAAGAAAATGATGAAAGAGTTTACAACACTAAATTATAAGCTGCTTCTCTAAAAGAATAAGCAAGAATATCAACTTTATGGTTCGGAGATATCGAATTATATGTAGAGAAAAAGTACGAATATATAAGTTAATTATTTGCGTGAGATGATCCATTAGTCAGTTTGTTTTTTTTTAATATATGTTTTTGTCGTTGATTTTATTTTATTATGTTTTGTTATTCAAATATGATCTGAAGACCATATATATAAAGATGATGACACATCATCATTTAGTGATGTGTTAACGTAGTTATAGTCTTGCGTCAATGAAAAAAATTTAGAGACCATCAAAATAGAAACCTATACACAATAATTACATTTTAGGGACCATTTTGGTATTAACGTGATATTTTTAAACATATAGGAATATGGTTTAAAGTAGAAACTAATTAAAAACTAAAATAAAACAAATTAAAATGTAAAACTGAGAATTACGATAGGATTTACTTCTTTTTTTTTTCATTTACCATCAGGTCAATTTGAAAAATTGTATATTAAGCAAATTACATTCAATCGAGTTTTACTTAGTCGGAGAGTTCGACACATCCATACTATAGAAAATAGATAAAAAGTTTTCCACATTATAACGCAGCAAATTAGAAAGTTTGAGTGTGATGTTTTTTTAGTTTTAATAATATGAATAGAGTTCGTTTTATAGTAAATAGTATTACATAACTCTTCTTTTTATTCATTATTAGAAAATATTATTTTAAATCTAAAATAAGTTTTTGTTGATTTTTTTTTACAAATACACTATAAATAGTTATTTAATTTTTTACATATTATGTCATATTCGAGCATTTTCACCTTTGAATTTAAAACTATTGAGTTTGTTTTTTTCTTTTCTCTTATGTTAATGTTATAAAATTTGTTCCATAATAGTATACAATAACATAGTATGTTTTTATCTTCTTCTTGTTTTCTTTTTTGTCAAAATAAATAATCTTACAAATAAATTATTTTGATAGTTTTGATTCTCACATCTGGATTTGATCTTTCCCTGCATTAACTAATATATTTTAGAGGATCTAGGAAATAAATAGAGGTTTGTCAATCCAATTATTGAAACTTTTTTTGACAAAATATATTGAATAAAATTCTGTTGAGATAATTTATTTTTAATTTTTATTCCAACTATTTTTAACTTCTAATATATAATTATATTATTTTAAAAAATTATATAATTTTTAAAAGTATTATGAAATAGTTCGGAGCTGTCAGCTTATAATTCTCATCTCACAACTCTCAGCTCACAGCTCTTAGCTACCGCTTCTGCTGCTTTATTCTCAACTCTACCAATCAAGCTTTTAAGTCTAAAACATTTTTTGTTCAAAATTTTCTCTAACTTACCTTAAATTGCAACAAAAATTTAAATTAGTTAATACATTCAAGTTCAACCAAATAATTTGAGATGCTCTTAGAATGATATGGATTTGAAAAGACACTTGATAATATTTTCATTAACATAGAAAAAAAGAAAACAACACATTTGTAATTGACCTTAAGAAATTAAAAAAAAAATTGAAGACAAGACCATCGATAATATAATTAAATCAATCAAGTAAATATAATAAAAAGTGATATTGACGAACCAACCAACTCATATAATATCTTCATGTTTTGTCCATCACCAATCCCCAATTAAATCAGACAACAGAAATGTATTCTATTAAAAATATCTAAATCTGGTTTAATCTAACTAAACCGTTACATAACCGAATCGGTTTGGAAAAATAGAAATTATGGTCCTAATTTTTCAAACAATATCGTGAAGTAATTGAGCTCCCATCAAATTCCTATAAGGCAAATTCTCAACTTGATCATCATAGGGTTGATATTGAACCGATCCTTCTTCCATGTGGTCCCTACTAAAGTAAAGTGGGCCCCCTTGAGCCGTCACACCACCGTTACCGTCGTTACGTTGTAACCCAAGCGTTAACGACACGTCGCCACGTGTCCCTCCTTCACCAACGTACGTCACAGCTTGGTTACCGTATAAAGAAAAGTCAAACGTTGACCCAAACGACGCCGTTCCTTTATGACCGGTTTTTGATGTTGGGTTTGTGACTATCGAAGATAATGATTCCGGTTCGACTCGAATTATCTGGTTTGGATCCGGTTTAGTGTCAATCATCATTGAATTTGTAGTCTCTGTTTCTTCTCCTCTTGTTTCTTCACAATACATTTCTTCAATCATTGGTTTCCATAACCTAACTCTTGCATTAATGAACCAATTTGATACCTAACAATTTTGGTTTAATTATTATTAGATATTATTTGGTTTGGTTTATAAAGTTATTTATATTATTTACCTGACTTCTTGATAAACCAGTTTGTCTGGCCAATATATGCTTATCAACATCACTTGGATATCTGAAAAAATAAAAACAAAGAAAAGTTTACTTTTTTTTGTAAAAATAAAAAGAGATATAAATGATTGAAGAATGATGCAAAAAAAATGGAAGCAAATATAAAGGGTTTGGTGAAAACTAACAAGATGTTTTCATTGTTTGAGTAGTGTTTGGGAATTGATTGAGACAAGTCTTACATATGATAATTTATAATAATAATTTCTCAAAAAATAAAAAAGAAGAAAAAAACAAAGAAAAAAACATGGAGGAAAAAAAAGTAGAGTTATTCATAGTTTCTCTCTTTTGTTAGTGTTAGGTAAAGAACATTGATTCTCTCTCTCAATCCACTTTGTACCTTTCTCTATTTCTGTCTTTTATCCACCAATTATATTTATTTTTTATATTTTATATATGTTTTAATACAAATATACATGTATTTATATGTTTGTATATACACTCACTTTCACTTCAATGATCCACAAGTGAAAGCAAAAAGGAAAATAAAAAGCTATTTGCAATTAACACATAAAGAATGATTGTATCCTATGCTTGTCAAGTCAATCTCTTATATAAAATGTATATAACTTTTTCACTTATTCATGTAAAAAAAAAAGTAAAACCCTACAACAATATACTATCAAAATTCTAAAGTATTCTAAAATAATATATATCCCGTCAGAATCTGTAAGTAGTTAATACATTTTTTCGACAGGTTCTAACAAAATTTGAATTTTTTTTTGTTAATAATTATAAATAACGTCCGAAAACTATCAACAGATTAACAAATATGATACCGGCTAACAGTTTTCGATCGATTTACTTAACCGGTTTACTCGATTTTTTGTCAGAATTTTATTATTTGGTTGGAAAATTTTGTTGGAAATTAGCTTACATTCTTATTCTTGTGAGTGCTTTATAATAGTTTTATATATTATATATCAATAATAACTTTCAACTAGTTTAAACTCTTCTAATTCTACTTCATGAGTGTTTTAAGAATGATACATAATTAGTAATTATATGACTTATCATTAGTAAAGTGTCATATTTAGGTTAGAAAAAATGTGTAAAAAATGTTGAAAAAAAGGGTAACTTACGGGTGAAGAAAGTGTTCAAAGAGCCAAGCTCGTAACGTTGTAACCGCGCGTTCAGGCAAACCGCGTTGAGGACGCCAAGGATGAGCGTCTACAAGACTCATTTGACGATACGATTTCTGTTGTCTCAAAGCTTGATCAAGCAATCTCAACCGTGGAGTCTCACCACGTGCTGCAATAGAAACCGTTCGATTATCTTCTTCTTTTTCTCCTAAAGCTTGACTTGTAGCTTGAATTTGTCCAACAAGTCCATCTTTTAAACACCTAAAATGTCTTGACATTGCTCTTGACGCTAACGCTGTGTATATCTCAGCCGCTCTTACTCCAACCGCTGATTCAAACGTTTCAACCGCAATTCTCATTTGCTCTCGATAATGTCCATATCTTCTTTTAAGCTACCAAAGAGTACACAAAAACGTTTCACAAAATCACAAAAAAACGCTTATGATGATGATAATGAAACTGATTGCTATAAATATGGAGGACCACTAGAGTCTCCAAATTAGATCAAAGTAACCAAAATAATTCTTTATTTGAAAAAGAAATAATGAGTAATGGAATTTAAAGGTTTAGTCTTTACGATCGAACATGTTTTTTGAAAAGAATGAAGACAAAAAGGAATCTTTTTTTATCTATAAAACATTAATTAAGAATCGAAAAATACAAAATTTGTGGTGGGCATTTTACATTTTTAGGAATATTTAAAAAGAAAAAGAAAAATTAGATTTTTTAACAAACCCATGAAGATGTTTTGATGAAAGATTTGTGGGTTCTTTATAATTTTAGGTATAAGTTATAACTAAATAGAAAAAATTCGATTTATTTGATATATAATAGAAAAGTAATTTCTTAAATTTATATAATATATTATATATATATATACCTCTTCAAGCATGGAGAGTAACTTGGCTTTTCTTTTTTGAAGTTCCATGAACTCAAGAGAATGAAGTGGAGGAACATGTTTTTTTGAAGAAGAAGTAGTTGCAGATTGATCATTATTATTACTTGTGTCCCACTCTTCTTGTTGTTTTCCCTTTTGCTTCTTCTTATTCTTCATCATCATCACTTCTTCATCACTTTCCTTTACTCCAAGACTACAAAACTCACTTAGTAACTCTTGTGTTGGACTCAAATACTTGGAACTCCCAATATGAAACTGATGATGATGATTATGTTGTTGCTGATGGTGGTTGTTGTTGTTTTGGTGATGAATATTCATCATCATCATCATCATCTGGTTGTGTTGGAGATTCTGTTGCTGTTGTTGTTGTTGTGGAGGTCTGAGTTCAAAGGATTGAAGACTGATGCTTGTAGGATTAGAAGAAGAGAGAGAAAGAGAAAGACCTTGGCTTGGTCTTTGTAGTGATCTCTCAACATTTACTTCACTTGGGAAACTATTATTAACTGTACTGCATAGTCTCATAGATGATGAAGAATCTTCTAGAAGTTGATGATTCTGATTAGTACCACCACTTGTTTGATGATGATGATGATGATCTAGACCACTTGTCAATCTAATCTGTTGTTGTTTGGAGAAGTCTATCATCATACCCATGTTGGAGTTTGAACCAAAGATCTGATGATTATACTGATGATGGTTGGTTGATGAGTTTTGGTTTGTCTCATCAAACCCTTGGATCTGATTACTAATCATTTGATGTTGTTGTTGTTGTTGATGATGATGATGACCACCATAGAACTGATCTCTAGCCATGTCTCTCTCTTAAGAATTGAAAATCCAAAAAGAAAAAAAGATAATTTGAGATACAAATAGTAGTTTCATTAAGATCTATAAGAACCCTTCTCCAAGGAAGCTAAAAAGATTTTGAGTCACCAAATCATAAGCCTTTGATTGAGAAGACAAACAATAAAAGAATAGCTCCTAAAACCCTACATAAAGATGTGAATAATTATTCTTTGGTGAAGATGGAGAGAGAAAGAGATTAAGAGAAGAGAGATAAAGAAGAATAAACAGAAGAGATATAAGAGAGAGAGAGAGAGAAGAGAAGAGATTGTGTGGCTTCACATCTCTCTTTGTATTGTACTTTGGAACAAAAAAGAAATTAAGTTTTTTTTTCTGTAAGTATGGGTCTGTAAATTGTGTACTACAGGCAAAAATTAATAATTGGTAATTAAAAAAAAACCTAGGAAGAGAAAATATCAGATTGGTATGTCATCAGAGATCAGAAGATAGGTGATCATGACTATGTCCTAGACTCTATTGCTAGCCATCAATGTTTTATCTCTCTATATATGTATTATATATCTATATATATATATATCACAAGTGGATCAAAATGTTATATTATTTTTCAAAAACAAATTAATATTATTTTCTTGAATTTTTCTACTTATAAATCCCTGCTCTCAATTAGTTGGAAAAAAAATCATGCAAATTATACATAAGTTCGTGTATTTTAGTATATATATATATATATCTGTAAAAAAAATTATCTCGAGTTCTTTTCAATTTATTGGTTAAATATTTTAGTTAAATAGTTTGTGTATTTAGAGTTTGACTTCTTTCAACTATATTGAATAGTTAACAGAAAATTTAGAGATAATTTTAAGTTATGAATTATGTTTTGTCGATTTAAAATAAAACAAAAAAACTTTATTAATATAATAAGTAGATTAAAATATTACATTTTTTATTAATAATGGGATTGATAGAACTAGAACATTATTCAATTTATATCATAATAATATCGTATAAATTGAATACGATTTTTTAGAATGGAATTTGGAAATAAACAAATATTATAAATGACACTCACCTAGTTCTGAGAAGAATCTTGTTGCATATAAATGCTCTCAATTATACATTTTGTGAATTTTATATATATATATATATATGAACGTAAGTCTTAATGAAATTAATGGTTCTTAAATTTCTTCTTCTTTGACGTAGTCTGACATAGAAAATACTACATATCCCTCTAATATTCTTCGCTTTCCCACTGCATTTATTTTTTAAAATGATATAATTTGAAAATTAAATAACAAGAAAATTCAAAGGAAAATGATACGTGACATAAATACGTAGATTGGTCTACTGTTTTGGAGAAAAGAAAAAATAAACTAATTGAAATAGATAAATAATTAAATACTCCCTCCGTTTTATATTAGTTATTATTCTAGAGTTTGTCACACATATTAAGAAAATAAGTGAATGTTCTATTACGCTCTTATTTGACTATTAGAATTTTAAACTACTTAATATTTTATTCATTTAATTAGGGACAATAAGATAATTTTTATATCAAAAATTACATTGAAAAATGAGAATGACAACTAAAATGAAACAAAAAATTTAGGCTAGAATGACAAGTAATATAAAACGGAGGGAGTAGCTACTAACGTGAAAAATAAGAGAACCTTTTATGAATACACAAACTAAACTATAAGCACTTGCATATTTCATAATTAAGTCTTGCTATTCTCATTATATAGAAATTTAATTAATGGGTCGGTTACAATAACACTACCCTACAAGCCGTCAAATGACATATTTCCACATTGATTTAAATAATATATGTTTAAAACATTAATTCGTGTGTATACGTGTACCGAATGCGTATATATTAATATAATTGTATGTATAATACAACTAAAATAATATCAAATAATATTAGAACATTGACTATGATTATTTAAAAAAATATAAACAACTAATATTCTACAAAAGCTCTAGCCAGTCACGTGAATGTACAAATTTAACTACTATTTTGTACAAACGGTATCACTTTCTATATATATAATTTTAATAATTAATAGACGTATGCATCTGCCTATTTTGCTTTTAAAATTTACTAATTTTATAGCAGATTTATTTGTTAATAAATAATAATTTGTGGAAGATGTACGATTATTAGTATCTCCGCACGAATTTACTCATGAAAAAGTTTATAAGCTACCCGAATGAACTAGTTCAATTGACAGTATTTCAATTAAGGGATCGAAAGGTTATCAGTATGAGTCTAGTCTCGGACAGAAAAAAAATAAAGATTAGAAATAATATAATCAAAATACCGTCTCCGGTCCAAAAAAAATTAGGACCAAAGACTCAAAATTCCTGGTTACAAAAAAAATATTACAAGCTATCAATTTATACGGACACAGAATTTACTATAATTTATTCGTATATATATAAAAAATTATTTCTGTTAAAATTATTTTAATAGCATATTTTTTTAAAAAAAAATGTATATATAGAGGTTGTAGTGTAAATATGGAGAGAGGTAAGTAAATGAAAGAGAACAAATCCCAAGAAACCAAACCAGAAGTAGGAGTTGAGTTCAGGCTTTTCTCAGATATGTCTCAGTGTCACTTCTCTTCTCTTTTACTACAATTATTATTTTACCATTTACTATTATTCATTAAAATTATATAAATAATAGTATACATTTTTTCTCTCGAAAATAATAGTATACATTTAATATTCTAAATATACAAGAAGTTATAATATAATTTGATTGTTTGTATTTGCCATCTCTTTCTTAACAAGTAAATGTGAGCTAGAGTTTTAGTATATAATTGGTAAAATACAAGGAGTGGTTTTTGAAGTTACAATACTATGTATTAAAATGTTAATTAATGAATAGATCTTTAAGATAATTCAATAATAAATTTTTTCATACCGAATCTGAAACATTACTCTAGATTAACATTACATAAATTTAATGTGCCTCAGATTATGCAGATATTTTAAAGATGGTGGTAAATCCAGATAAGTGATCTATGTTCTCTCAATACCTACAATTTTTTATAGACTCAGAAGTTTCTTTCATATTTTCTTTCTTCATCAGATCCCACGAAATCTCAATAGAAAGGCATATTGGTTAGATAAAAGTGTCCGAAATTTATCTAGAAATTGTGTTTTTGTAAACAATATACCTATTTCTTGAGTTGATAATAAAAATTATATATTTGTTGAAAAAGATGTTAATTAATAAATTTTTTAATAACTTTTGAAGTTCGTTAATCTTTGATTAGTTAACATTAAGGCAACTTGTAAAAAAAGGACATAAAAAGATACATAGAAGAGACAAAACAACAATGTGTTTGTAGTTATTTAACCACACAGTATTAATAGAATCACCTAAAAAGCTTACTTATTTCATTGGGTGTATAAACCCATTAGTTTTTCTTATAAATAACAAATTTGAATATAACTTATAACCAACAATATCACAAAAATTTCATATTACTTGTATAATAAAAAATGCACATTCAGTTGCTTAATTATAGTATACAACATCAAATTTATGCCAGAAAATTAAGTATTTCATCGTCTAATTTATACTTACTTTCAAAAACAACCATTTTATCACACTAACTTTTTTCCGTAACCTTTTTCATATTATCTTATCAATAAAATTCGATAAATAACTCAAACTTTGTTATATAAAATTATACAATTTTTAGAGTCGAATCTTCTGATAAAAATATACATATATAGACATTTAATTATTTGAACAAAACATATCCTTTATTTAACATTTACTCTATGTGTTACATGTGTTAATTATAAAATAAAAATTACTGGATCAGATTATATAACAAGGAATATCAACAGGATAAGAATATCGTAAAATTTGTGGTTTTGCTAAATTACAAATTAATTTAATTCAGAATTTGGGATATTTATAGTTAATTATTGCCAAAGCATTGTTCCCAAACTAAGGGACTGTGCATGAGAGGTGATTAAGTGGTCCTCTTCCATTTTCTTTTCTCTCTTTTTTTTTCTTCTTCTCCTTTTCTAATTTATTCCTTTTATATATTCAGAATTCCACCCAAAAATGCATTTATTTTTTCTCTCTTGGGACCATTTTTTTCTATATTTTTTACTCAATTCTGTCATATGTACACAATTATAAGAACTATATATATCCTCTCATACTTGCCGGTTTCTTGTGGAAAATATATTATATAATTATTATAAAGCAATTATCTTTTTATAAATTAATGTGGCCGAGGATTAGGTAGCCTAGCACTTCTGGTCATTTTACAAATTTTCATGCATTAGAGTTTGATACCTTCTGAATGTAAAAAAAACGAAAAATAGATTTTATGATATTAGATTTGGCTATAGATTATCAATATAATTATTTGAGTAAGATTAACAAAAAAAAATAATGTATGAAAGTTTTAAGTGCCTCCATGTAATAAAACTATACATTAAATTCTAGAACATAACTCTCAGTTGAAATATATTTCATAGTATAAACTTCACTAAATACAATATAACTAAAAAGCAACATTATAATCCTTTATAAAAAATACTCCTGGTGTTTTATATTATAACTTGTTTTATTTGAATGAACACAGATTAACAAAATTTTTGCTTTTTGTATTCTCTAAAAAAATTAGTTATTTTATCTTACCTTCTAATTAAAGAATAGAAAGAGAAATGAGTTAAAAAAAATAAAAAATGAAAAGAAATATAATGAATTAAATTTATTTTTACGTAGTTTACTTTTTGTCTTAGTTATCGGAAAATAACTTATATTTTAAAACATAAAAAACCTCTAAAACAACTTATATTACGAAACAGAAAAAGTAGTTATATATATATATGTTATACAACTACAACATGCTACATAGATACGAAAATATATTGTTTTCTACACAAATTATCAACTAATGTATACCAACATACAAAAATTTTGAATATAATATCTTGGACTAGCTACAACAAAATTATAATTAAGAATCCTCAATTGCAATTTGATGTATTTAGTTTGTATATGTTTTCAGTTTGTAAAATAAATATATTTTGGAATAAAAATTCTGGAGCGTGGAACACACGCATCAAAACTGAGAGTGTTGGGTTTTGTAAACTTGTTAAAAAGAAGTGGTCCAATCAAAACGGAAGCTCTTACCGCCGTTTCATACAAAATTCCGAAAAACCCTTACTGATTGTTGACGTCATCACTTCTGACCATGTGCGCATTTTAGCAAACCTAATTTTTTCCTTTTACAATTATTTCTTATTTTTCTTAGTTTTAACAATTATTTTTATTACGTATGAGAAAAAAACAATTATTTTTATTACGTAAGAAAAAAGACATGCAGATATGATTTCTTAGCTAAATTTTATAAAAACAGTGTGTTTTCGTGTCTAATTGAAATAAAATGCATAATGTCATATAACATAATTATATCTAGTTATTTCTTTTATATTATATAGATATGTGAATATTTATATATATATATAATATTAAAATTTAACAAAAAAATAGGAACACTATTCTTATTTACTTTTACAAAATTTGATGAAAAAAATACTAACACTATTACTATTACTATTAGTGATGACGAGATATTCATATTATACATTTTATACATAAAATAAAAGTCATGAAAAATTCTTGGAACGACACATTTCTTCCATATATTCATATAAAATAAAATAATTGATATTCTCTTTTTTTTTAATTATCTAAAATTATCACTATCTCAATCATCCAAACTAATTACTCACGCCGAATTGCTCTTAGTTTGATAGTTAGAATGATCTATCTAATAATTTGGTATCAGAGTTCGATTCCTACCCGCTGCATTATGGTAGCTTTAAAAAAAAGATTTTAAGAGTAGATTTTAAGTTATGGATCGAGTCTTATCGATCCAATATTGACAAAAAAAAATTAATTACTCACATTCCATAAATCGATCATCATGTATATTTCACAATCGTACGTACTTATATATAACCCTAGCTACTACAATTACTTATCATAAACATAATATAACATGCAAAAAATACAAATGTTTCTAACATGTAAAAGGATCAAATCATACATGATAAAATATTATATGGTGAAACATAAAATGAGAACAAATCAATCATAACCGTTAAAAAGAAAACAAGAAGAAAAAAACAAATCAATGATAAGTGTGGAAAAAAGGGAAAAATCTGAAAGATCTGATAAAAGTGAAAAACAGTGCACAGTTTTGAGCTTTAGGGTTTTAATTCATGTCTTGAAACTTGAAATTGCTGCAACAGTACTCATCATCTTCTTTATACATTGTTGCAGACCATCTTCATAAGCTAGTTATATAATAGTGTGGTCCAAAACTTTATATATATAATATGATTGGTATATTTGTTTTCTAATTGTTTGAGAAAAAAAAATTAAAAAATTGGTTTTTTTAATTATTGCTTTGGGACCAGTTCTTTTGGTTCTTCAATATGAACAATTGGAAAAAACTATTTCCCCTTAACTCTATATTTAATGAATGATACTATGAAATGCTTAATTATAAGAAGTTATTGTGTATATTTGAGTGCTTAGCCCATTTCTTATAGAACAAAAATGAAAAAATTCAATATAATTCATGTTCGATGTCAAGCTAGTTCACAAAAAAAAAGAAAAAAACTTTTATGAGGTAAATTAAATTTTATTGTTGTTGTAAATTTTTTGTTTTTGATAACAAATAACAACGGCCGTTAAATCCAAAAAAATGAGAGTGATAATGTACATAACTAAAAAAATAAATTCTACTTAATAATAATAATAATATAATCTTCTATTTAAGTTTTTGTTTCTTAGCATTTTTTATTAGTTAATAACAAAAATTAGTTATTTTAGCTAGAGAAATCATAACATGTTAAAAATATCATTGAATTAGTGATAAAAGTTATTGCAATATGTTTTTTCTTGATAATGCTTGAAACAACTTGAAACAATATAACTTGAGCTTTTAACAAAAAAAAAACAATATAACTTGAGCTGCGCAGCTACAAGTAAAATATATATATATATATGTATATAATTAACTATATATATATATATTGAAGCGATAATGAAATTGAGAATAATCGAATTGAACTATGATGTATTAATTAAGAGCATAAATTTAAATGGATGATGCATGATTGCGTGCTTAAATTTTTGTTTCTTTTAATTAATAAGTAACCATTAGATCGATAAAGCCGAATTTATAGTTTAAATTCTCTAAATAAAACAGACTGAGAATTAAACTTATCATCTCATGGCTAACCAAATTAGGAGTAAACCAATACACATGCTTAAGTTGTTGTATATATAATTACTTGCGAAACAATTAAATAATGAACAAATAAATAAATATGATTTGTACGTAGGTTAAAGAGAACTATGATTAGTGAAAATTTCTTGTCTAACAATTTAATTAACAAAATTCCAATATAATTCATACTTCAAACCTAAAATCAGTAATCAAATGATTTATTTTTATTTTTCAGCTGAAATTGTTCGTAAATGTAAATATAGAGTGATTTACTTTTTAACTATGTGTGAGCCTATAGGTGAATTTCTTAATTAAATATGTAAAAGTTATTATATAATGCATCTTTTGCACGTATGCATAACAGATATCATATTATATAATACAGCTAAATTATTTAATTGCTAAGCTATTGTTGGTTTTATATTTTAAGAGTTATTGTCAGTGTCAAAGACTTTTCCAACATAAACTATTCTATGATCACACTGTTGATTATTAGGTGATCTGTAATCTGTCATCAAAACATGAATTAAAAGAATATGGTTGTTAATTAGTAATAGTATATGAGCTGAATTATATTTTTAAATCTATAATAAAATAAAATATGCAGATTAAGATGTTATGTTCATGGTTATATGTTCGTGGTTACATGCTCTTTAAGTATGTGGCTATTTTTAAAATAAAATTATAACTATTTAAAATTTTATGTGGTTTTTTGCGTGACCTTTTGTAAGATTATAACTATTTGTAAATTTTATGTGGTTTTTTTACTTACTCATTTAGTTTCAGAATTCTTTTCTAGATTGGAAGCTTTTTTTGGGATAATAATTACATGTTGGATCGACAACGAGCAGATCCATGATTTATATATTTTAATTAGAGTTGGGTAGAATTTGAATTCACTACTGAAAATATCCAGCTAAATCAAGAGCAAGCTAACTAGCACAATTGAGATTTTTTTTGTCAGCTTTATGATTTAAAAGTCGTGGAACAACATAAAGAGAGAAAATGGAGTATAGTGAACTCAACCGTGAATACTTTTCCTGATAAGGAAGGAAAACCGACCAATCCTTTGGACGATCCAAAGTTTTCATCACCGTCTCACAGCCTGAGACCGTTTGATATTTCCACTTCCCATATTTGAAGTGCCAAAAAAAATTCCATCAACCAAAGAACAGCTTTGATTTCTGAATATAGGATAGAGAGGTTAACACTTTGAACCTTCTTCGTACATGCTTTTTCTACTGAATCTAGAAACTCAAATTAGTCTAAACCAGTTTTGAGTCTCAAGTTTTTAATAGATGTTGATAAAAGTAGTTGCCAATGAGTTTCAAAGTTCAGGTCACTAACTTGAAGTCCAACAAAATTGGATTGGGTTTCGTAGATTAACAAATTCAAATATGTAAGGAAGAAGACGTTTTCTTTTTTCTTCTACAAATTCAAATTTTCTTTTAGGTCACATAAAAGCCCAAATTTTTTCTCAATAGAAAGCCCAAACTAGTTTATCAATAAAATCTACTGCTCATTAGCCCAAGCTTGGACTTGTTACCGACATAGAGTGGAGAGTCTGTAGCACACTGTCTCCTATATGACAAAACCGTTCTAAATCTTTGGTTGGATGACAGTTCAACAAATTCAATAGCTTATGTCAAGATAGGATATAAGAAGGTGACTAAGACGAGATAACTTTTTTTTCAATATTGGACCACAAGTAATCAAACTATTAGTTAAATTTTTACATAATATATATAGTAAGATTAAATCTCTAAATGTACAAGTACGCCTACTTTTAGTAGATTTGCTATATGTTATTAGAGTAAATGCCACTTACAAGACGAGATAACATTTCGGATCAAGTGTTTAAATGTTTACGTATGTAGTTTTTTTTACTCAAGTTTGATTTTAAAGAATCATATATTCACTAAAGTTTGAGGGAATTTGAGTTATGCATTGCACTTTATGGATATAATTGTTTTTTTTTAAATAGCAAAAGTTATGAACAATATGCAATATATTCTATTACTACTGTCATCAATTTTTTTAAAAATTATGCTAAATGATATATATGTTTTTCTCAATGTCTATTAGTCAAGTTTTTACATAATGTACACGTGAGATTCAATTTTTGGATGTGTAAGTGCACCTGCCATTTAGTAGATTTGCCGTTTGCCACTGAACTAAAGACTACTTTGCTATATTATTCAAAATTTTTGATAATGAATTTAAATCTAATATCAAAAACTTATAAATCTAATGTTTGTAACCGTAAAAGTTCAGTAAAAATATGTATGATTCATGAGTTTGCATAATTAAGTTGTGTTTATGAAGATGAATGATAAAGTTGTAAAACACAGCAATTTTATATTTTTCTTTTTGAGAAAACTCTTACTGTTATATATATAATACAAATGTAAGTAAATGTACATATAGTTGTCTAAAAAAACAAAAGAGTAGATGTAGATAATAGAAACAAAAAAGTATTAAATGCAAGAATGTGAAATGTTGGAGGAAGAGAAGATGGAGAAAGAGTGAGAGTGGGTCTTTGTTGCTTTGGCATTTTCAGACATTTTATTCAGGTCCCCATATGAGTCTTTCTCTATCTCTAGTAGCATCTAATTACTATTATTGTTTGTTTTGTTTCACTAAATACAAAAAAAATACCAAGTACTCTTACTTGTAAAAATTGATGAGTCGAGTATATAATTATATAATCAGAGTTGTTTTTTTCCTATTGTTCGAACCGGATCTATCACTGAAAATTCTAAATCCGAATCTTAGATTCAAGAAAAAAGAAGGTAAGAACTCCGTGAAACAAAGTTACAAAGACAAAGTATTTAAGTGTAAAATAGAGGTCACCTCCTCTATATATCGGTTACAAAACTGTTTTCCTTTTCAAAATAAAAAGTATTATGAAATGAGAAACTATTTAGTCAAGATTTTATTTCTCATACGAAATATTTTTATATTTTTGATAAACTAAGTTTAATTAATTAATCTTCTGAGAGGATCTTTTGATGTCGAGATGATATATTCTGAGACTTTCATCACAATATACGAGTCATCGGTAGATACATGCCGAGACAAAAAACTTTTTATATTAAGATAACATACTTGTTCATCCAATGCTTAGTTGGCCTAAAATCATTCTTGTATTCATGGACCGGAGAGAGGATCAAAGATCCACCTCTAACACTTATAGTATTAATAACTGAATCGACAAAATCTGATTCATAACTCAAATTTTAAATTCTATCACATTAGATTAAACATGTATCTAAAATCAAATTCTAGTAAAAAAAAGGTAGACATTAACCAGTTCTCCATTCTCCTTCTCATTGCACTTTGTTTGTTATAGTGATCATTGATATTTCATTGTATTATCGTTTCGAAATCAATTTCATTTTCCTAAATCGAAACTTGAAAAAGAAAAAATCGTCAAATCAGTAGAGCTAGTACAATTAAATTGACATGAACTGACCAATCTGTTTTCATGTCACGTCTATTTGTCGTGTGTGGCTACACATAGATAGAGATCCATCAACAATTGATGTGTAAAAACATTAATGATCTATATTAAGGAAATTATGAATACCACATATTCATAATCTATGTACTCTCTTGTATAGTCACTAATTTGTTTACATACATATAAATCCAATATATATAGACATAAATAATTAATTATGTAAATTCGAGGGACAAAGACAAATAATGATGTTGAGATTGCACTAAAAATGAAACCTCAGAACAAAACTATTGTCGGATTTTGTTATGTTTTTCTTATTTTTATTTCAAAAACTATGCAAATGTGACTTTGATTCGTGGAACCATCTCAAACCATTTAAATCTTTCTTTTTTTATTTTGTCAATAAAACCATTTAAATCCTTTTGTCCCTACATTCATGTTTTCTTCTGTACATTTTGTTGAATCATGTACCTTTTATTATCTTTGCTTTTTTTTCCCATTTATCTTTTAAAATTTTTATCAATTTTTTGTAGGTTGTAATAAACTAATTTCCATCTTTCACTACTAAGAATAACTCTAACCCATATATCAAATTTAGTCTAAAAATAATACCAAATTTAATAAGATTTTATCTCCAACCATAATACGAAATCTCACACTACGTATAATAATTTCTATTATTAGACTACTAAATTTAAGATTTTTTATTATTTAATTTTAAAATATTTTAGTTATAAGTTATAATATTTATCATCTTTAGGCATCCGAGTCTTCAGATTTGTTTTACTCAGTTTTGATTCTTTGAGTCGGTAATCGGTTTTGAGGTTTTTATATATATAGATTTTGGACCTGTCTAAGAAATAAGAACTAGTAAACTTTAGGTACACTTCTAAGTTCTGACTATATAGTCAGTTTTTCAAAGTTGACAAAATGCTAAAGATTAATACTAATAAAAATATATTTAATTATCTTATAATATATGAATAATAATAAAATAATATATTTTTTTGGTGTGATACTGTTCATAAAACACAAAAATATCAAATTTGGTATTAATTTTGCAATTCGGTTGGAAAACATTTAACACCAAATTTGGTGTTATGTAATTGGGTTGGAGAATAACCTACATCAATATATTTATGGTTATTCATAAATATTTAAATAATTAAAAAGAGATAAAAAAACATGAAAATATTTTTAAACCCAAAATAGAGTAAATATATACAGGTAAATCTTTTAAAAATTAATTTAACTTTTTGTCAATAAATTAAGTTTCGGATTAATTATTACATTAATAATTATCATAAATTTTATAAATTTATTATCTCAGTCTCATTAATTTTTAAAAAAGTTATATAATAAAGAGTTTGAAAGTTATTTGAATTTAATAAAGAGTTTTTAACATGTGTCAGGAGAAAATCTATTTCAAAAACTTTACTATAAACCTACGGAACGTAACTCATATGATGATGTAATTATTTGCGTTATTTTAGTAATTTTAACATGTAATAAAAAAAACATATTAATTTATAATAACTTAGTTAATTATTTAAATATGTAAATAAAACATTTATATATATTAATCACTATGTGTATATATATATATATCTCACTCTTCTTTTCTCTCTTTTCCAATTCTAAACCCTCTCTCTCTCTCTCATTCTCATAATCTTTCTCTCTCTAACGGCGAAGCTATGGGTTTTCCGGTGGGCTACACTGAGCTCCTCCTCCCAAGAATCTTCCTTCATTTACTCTCTCTTCTAGGTTTAATCCGAATACTCATAGACACAGTGTTTCGGATATTGGGTCTACCCGACTGCTTAGAATCCGACCCGATTTCATCTTGGCCGGAGCCACCGTCACTTTCCACGGCGGTGAATCATCATCACCATGAAAGCTCTTATTTCTTTCCGGTGAGACTAGCCGGAGAAATCTTACCTGTGATTAAATTCTCGGAATTGAGTCGACCCGGTTTTGGATCCGGATCCGATTGTTGTGCCGTGTGTTTACATGAGTTTGAGAATGAAGATGAGATCCGACGGTTGAAAAATTGCCAACACATATTTCATCGGAGCTGTTTGGACCGTTGGATGATGGATTATAATCAGATGACGTGTCCACTTTGTAGAACTGCATTTATTACTCATGAGTTACAAGTTGCTTTAGATCAACGAGTTTTGTCTGAATCTAATGTTGTTTCTGAATCAAATTAATATTTTTTTTTTTGGGTGGAATTAATTTCTGCAATTGGGAATTTAATTTCTTTTTTTTGGTGTTTTTTTTTTGGTTTGATTTTTTTAGTTGAGTGGTTGAAATTTGTAAATATAATATTATAGGTGGTGTTTAGTAGATTGAAGAAAGAAATTGTATTATCCGTTGAAGAAAAAAAAAAGAGAAAAAAAGAAAGATAAATCTTAATTTTACTATTTTTGGACTTTTTAACTCCAACTTTGGAAATAATAATTTATGACATGACAGTGATACTTTTATGTCAACTAGTGATTGATTATGAATAATGATAATTTTGATTGATTATGAATAATAATGATTTTATTTGTTCAAAAATGGTTCTTACAGTTTATTGTCAAGTAAATGTAGTAGTCCTATCATTCAGGTCGGATCTGGGTTTTTTGGTCTAGATCTTTCATATCCAAAAGTTTTATGTCTACATAGAATATGTTACTATTTCGGTTCGGTCGATTTGAATCTATATTTTAAAAATCGTAAATTACAGAAACACTCAAAAACTCAAAAAATATTTGCGAGATATTTTAAAAATATTTAAAAATTACCTAAAAAGCCTAAAAATAATTAAAAATATCATTTTAATACTTAAATATACAAAAAATCTATTTTTTAAAAAAAATACTCAAAAATACCAAAAAATATTCATATAACACTTTAAAAGTATCTAAAACATACTATAAAATTGGATTTTCGGATAACTATATAGTTTTTGGTTCGGATCTAGATTTGAATTCTGTTTTTACGAGTCCAAATTTTTTGAAGTCATTCAAATATTTAGACAGTTTAAATTCAGATTCAAATTTTCTTTTTAGGATTGAGTCTAGATCCAATTTTTCGGTTTCAGATTTTATGTCTGGGACTAAATTTTAATTCACGAGAATAGTTCTCGTAACTATTTGTTGACCATATAATATTCTCTATAATATATGAGGATTGATTCTGAATATATATTGCCAAAAAATTGTATTAAATGCAAACATTACCAACAAGTATACATCATTAAATGTAGAGGTACATCTACAAACAAAGACACCAATGACATTAAGTTTGTCCATGGAAGCAAGCATAATTAGTGTGCCGACTAAAATATATATTGACTGGATCCGAGAAGCTCTCTTAATTACATCTCTAACATGCTATTAGCTCTGGATATTTGGCTCTTGTCGATAAGTTCAGTTTTAGAAATATAGTAATCATATAGATATTCACTTAAATTTGGTTCAGTTCAGCTCATTTTGTTATTGGTTTCGAATGAATACTTGAAATAATTTTGGTTCTTATCGGTTTAGTTTAATTCAAATTGTTATTTGTAACTAAAAGTAACCAAATAATCAAAATTATTAATATCACTACAAAAGATATTGACCTATTATGACAATTGTAATGTGATTATGCATATTAGTAATAATTTGTGACATTTTATATACGATTTTGTTACGAATTTTGTTTGTTATGAATCATTATGACTCTATTCCGCAATGACTTGTGATACAATTGTTACTAGATTTATTCGTCATGAGTATATTGTGATGTTTTTGTTACTAATATAAATTTGTGACACTTGTAATGTAATCATTAACAAAATATCACAAATTCGTAACAATATCTTCATATTATGATGAAATATATGTTATTATAACTTGATGTTACGTATCAATACAATTTTTTCTTCTAGTGTACGATAGTAAATATTGAATGGTAACTAAAAGTATCTAAGTAACCAATGAACTAAGAACTGAACCAAACATAATTAAATAATAGTATAGTTAATTAGTACTTTTTAGTTTTAGTTTCTATTTTAATTACATTCGGTTTTTGGTTAAAAACCAAACCGAAAATCAAAGATATCCAAATACTAAAACCGAAATGATTTATATATGGAACTAAAACTGAATCGAGTATTCATTTTCAGTTCAGTTCGGTTTCGATTTTGACTATTATGCTAAACGTTTATGTCCAAATCTAAGCTCAATGTAGAAGAAATCTCCTTTAAAACTCGAAATAAGTTGTATCAAAACCAATTGAAAGAACAATAAATCAGAAATTGAGACTCGATAGAGAGGTCCACGAGAGTACACACACTTATTTTTTTCAAACAAAAGCCCCACACGCTTCTAATCATTTATAACTTTCGGTTTACTATTATTAAACCACCAAAGTAACAAAATACTTCATCCGTTTCTTTTTATAAGTTGTTTTACTTGAATGCACATTTATTAAGAAATTCTTTGCTTTTTGTTTTCTCAATAAAAAGTTCATCATTTTATCTCAACATTTAACTAAAAAAAAAAGAAAAATAATTTTTTAATAAAAAATTAGTTTAATTTAACTTTTAGTTTACTTATTTTCAATTATCATTATATTCTAGATTTTTTACAAATAGCATAGGACTTTTACAATGATTTTTCCATTGTTCACAAAGAGTGGAACAATTAGCCCTAGTTAGTATAATTTTAGTGTAACGAATTGTCTTTTATCATAGTCATGGGATTTATAACCGAACCGAACAAAACAGAATTTTGGACAAATCAGTGCAGTTATCTTTATTTAATTCGAATCAATTAGTGATGATTTAAATAAAATTTCAATTATTTTTTTGGATCGGTTTGAATGGGTTAACCGAGCGATTACCCAATAACTGAAATTTATCTAAACCTAAAATTTCCTAAACTCAAAAATCGCCTTCCATCATCTCCTTCATCTATTTCTTTTTTCCCATCAATTTTTTTCTTCTCCATCAATCTTCTTCTTCTTCTCCTTTTTCTCCTCTGTTTAATCGATCTTCTCCTTCTTCTCTTTTTTTGATTTCGGGTTGATTCGGAAGCAAATTATTTTTCGAACTACCCGATATCCGAACCGATCCAAATATATTTACATTTCTGTTAATTTTGGTACAATATTTTAATTTGCTAAATACCCAAGTTTCGATTTAACCAACCAAATCCTAACCGTTATACTTGAAATCACAGGGCTAATTTATCTTATGAAAGGCGTAAATCCAATAACGATAATACCTTAACCGGCTCGGTAGACCAATAGATCTTTGAAATTCATAGAATCATTACTGAAATGTATAAATTTAAACATAGACAATACACCAAGTTCAACTAACTAACATATATAAATTTCTAAAGTTTAAAACCAAATTTTTTTTCTAAAGTTAAATGGTTCATTAAATAAAAGAAAAACCGATAAACCAATGAGACAACAAACCGGATGGTATAGAAGTTGCTCGGTCCTACTAAACCGAGAAGCAGAACTACTTGTAAACTAACAACCACAACATACCAATGATGATGATTACTCAAACACTATAGAAGTTTTACAGATTGGTATAGATGGAGTTACAACTTTGATTTAGAAGATTGACATATGAGTTACTTTGAAGGATAACCCGGTGCTGGATAGCCCGGTGCTGGTGGATATCCGGGCGGTGGAGGGTAGGCATGTCCGGGAGGTGGATAGGGCGGAGGAGGAGGGTAACCATGACCTGGAGGTGGATAGTAAGGTTGAGGATAACCAGTGGCTGGAGGGTAACCAGCATAAGGAGGAACCGGTTGATCGATTCGAGACATTTGTTGAGCTGGTGGCACTGACATTGGTTGAGAACTAATCATACCATCTCTTTTGTCCATCTCAATCTTATGTTGTGTCTGTAAGTAAAGAGAAGAGTTTAGCTTAGGTTAACACTAACTTAGATATACACCATCAAAGAGAATGAAATCAAAACTTGTTTTGTGTACCTGCATACACGCACAAACCCTGCAAAATTCAAAGACGAGAGAGTAGAGAGAATCAGCAATAATAAGTGTCAATTCGAGCTAGTGAGCATGGAGATTAGAGAGATTCTACTTACGTGCAATAGACCATATCAGCCAAGCAAGTAATAAGCTGAGAAGCTTCAGAGAGTTCATCACTTCCTACAATACAAGCGACTAGAGAGAAGATACAAGCGATTTGGCTGAGACAGAACATAAATCCCTGCAAAACAAGAGAATGTTAGCACACAGAAACCTGTATTTGAAAGTGAAAACAAAGAGTGAACAAGTAGAGAATACAATGATGCAATTGTCGCATTTTGTTGTGTGGATGTTGAATTCATCTTGCAACATGAATCGTGTAGATGCTACAGAGTTCCCAAAACAAAGGAACACCTGAAGAAACAACAATGTCAACATCATAAGATCATAAAAGAGTGTGAAAACTTAACTCTAATAAGTGAAAGATTGTATTACAAGTAATCTCAGGTTACTTTACCTCAGTGGCAAGGCAAAAATGAGGGCATTTTCTTTCTCCACACTTACCACTACAAGGCATATAACCACCACAACAAGTGTACCTTCACGTAAACAAATAGACATTTAAGATGAACAGAAGAAACAAATCTCATTGTTGATGTTTATGGATTGTAGAATTCAGTACCTTGACATATCATTGTAAAGTGCTCTCTTCCGAAGTAAGTATGAAACGCAAGGTCCACTACATTCATAAGTACAATGACAAGTTTGAACGTGAACCAAAAAGAAAATACAATAATTCAGTCACAAATATACAACGGGTAACAACTGAATCTTTTAATAACAAAAACATGTTCATAACTAAGTTCAACATTAGGTTTTGGATTATAGCAAGAGTATATTTTTTGTATTTACTAGAAAAACTATGTAAGAGCCGAGTTTATCTGAGTCTGGTGGTTAAGACGATTCAGTTAATATGACTATGACATTTAGGTTTTGATTATACCAAAAGTATATCCAGAATGCCCTCTTTTCAAAACTATTTATATGAAATGTCTTTGTTTTGCAACTTTCTCCAGAATGCCCTCTTAGTGTTTTACAATGACGCGTTCACTTTTAATTAAAGACATGGACAATTCGCGTTCACTTTTAATGAAAGTTATGTACATAAGTTTAAATTGTGCCCTGTTTGTTCATGTAAATGTAAAGACATGAACCAAATCTGTAGAACGAGGACACAAAGACATAGACAAGCAAACATCAACAAGAGACATAGACATGTGATGACACAAAGAGGATATTCGGGAGAAGATTGCAAAAATAGGGCATTTCATATAATTAGTTACTTAAAGAGGGCAATTCGGATGAAATTTCCTTATTTGTATCTACTAGAAAAACTATGTACGTAAAAGCCGAGTTTTTTTAGTCTGTGGTTAAGATAATCCAGCTAATGACTATGACATCTAAGGTTCGATTCCTCCACTCTATCAATTTAACAAATTAATAGGAATTTTAAGGGTTGCGTTAGAGTATAGATCGGAATTTGTTAATCGTGTTGACAAAAAAAAACGGGAAACAAAATTTAAGAGAAGAACATGAACCACTTACCACAAACAAGACAAGAAACAATCTGCCAATCCAAAAAATGAAAAAATTAATCGATCAATTCTCTAACCAAATAAATATAAAATAAAGATCAAAAAACAAAATATAATTACAAGGAGTATCGGCGGAGACGGTGCTCATAAGATCGGCATGCCATAAATTCCGGTAACTTTGCCGGAGTTGCATCTTTTCAAGCTTATCTTGAGATTTCGACATGATTTTTGTTAATTTTACACAAAAAAATATTTGATAGAAAAATGCAAATTTGAGAGAAACTATTCGAATATAGTAACAAAATTCAAGTAACGTTTCACACGATTAAAAATTATATTTCTTTCCTTAATGAACAAATGCAAATAATATACACTCTTTTTTTTTCTCCCTCTCTTTTCTGTTTTTTTGTTTGAAATAATTGTTTCTTATTTATTGTTTTGTACTTAAATTTCGCTCCTTTAAGTTTTCTTGGTTAAATTAAAACTCTTTGACCCATTTGAAATGCCGAAATTTTAGAATAATAAATATGTTTTTTTTTTCTATTAATTTGTTAGTGAAAAAAATGTAAATATGGTAGCTTCTTATTTCTTATAGTTTTTTCAGACAAGATCATATATGCCGAACTCTTTTCGGTTTGGTTATTGGCTCCATTTAATAGCTTAAATATCTAAAGTTCGATTCTACCTTACTACATGTGAATAAAGGATTTTAGAGATGAATTGGATTTGAGCTATGTATTAGGTTTTGTCGATTCAATTAATATAATTGTGTATGGATAGTGGTCTTCCGAATCCAGACTAGAAAGACATGTATTCCTAGTTGGACCACATTCTGTAATGCAGTTTCACATTCCAAATTCTTATTGCAAAACCAAACAAAGATCCTTTCGACTGCAAGCAACCTAGCTAGTTGTCTTATAGGGTTTTGAAGCTTTGAAAGGTCAGGCTTTAACGCATTTCGGAAGAAGAAGCTTTTGTAAGCAGCTTATTGGTGTGCAACAATCTCCTTTTGTAAGAAGCTTTTGTAAGCAGCTTATTCTTTCTAGGCATAGACTCTTATTCTATGTTTTTTTTTCTGTTAAAAAATTAGATCGATAAAATTTGATCTAGTATATAAACTCTAGTTGGTCCAAATAGTTTTTCTTTTCTTTTCTGTTGATGCCTAAAACCCCACAATTTCTTTTTGTCAATATCGAGCCACAATTAGCCGACCCATTAACCAAATTTTTACATAATATATGTAGTAGAACTCGATCCCTGGATGTAAAATAATGTAAACCCAAATTTTATGATGCTAATTTATAAGAAAATTTTGTAAAATAATGCTCTTTAATGTACAAATAAATGTTGTCACTGCGAAACATACCCTTTTAAATCCTAAACGATATCACATAAAATAACATTTTGAGTCTAACTCGAGTGAAAAATATATTATAAATAGACATTTAACTATTTGATGAAGGACATTTATGAGATTATTTTTTTTGACACTGGTCCCACTTTATTGACCATAGATCCCATATAAAGTTATTTTGTTCCTACTAGAACGTTCTGAAAATCGATCCTGAGTGATGGGACGGAGGGAAAGGGTATTCAACCACCTCATCCAACCCATCCTAAATTATGAAATTATATACTATTTTATTATCATAGAAAGAAACCATACATGGTTTATTTGACATAGAAAATCCAGATATGACTCGAGTTTAATTGGTCACTAGTTGTATGGTATATGGCATCAAAATAACAATAAAGCTAGATGATGTATATGTAAGTTGTCATACTCGGTATTAAATATTAATACTCTATATTTTAAAAATATTATAGCTGCAAATAAACAAATTGTTGAATGTAAAAATCTCTCGAATATTTTCAACTACACCTTATAATATTTATATAATCTAAAGGTATAATTTCCAACATCAATGACAATGGTCGAATTAGATTCTACAAAAGAATGATTTGAATAGTAATATAACAACAAAAGAAGCTTTTGCTCACATCATACATCAAAAAAGACAGAGAGACCAAATAGATTCTAAATTAAACAACTTCAACGTAGGCAATTTGGTTACAAAATGTAACCATCCAAAACTTCAAAACAAAATCCACTAAATACATAAAATACAAGGACTTACCCATAAAACTAAGTTTTGTCCAAATGTTATAAATAGTTATAGCTCACCAGACAAAAGAAACTTCAACTGTCAAGTCTTAGTTCTAAAACAGAGAAACCACAAAACAAAACTTTTTAAGGAAACTGTTTTTGCCACTTTTGGTTTACAAAAACAGAACATAAGTTTGAGTTTTCCTTCAAAAATGGCTGCTTCTTCTTCGTCAGATCTTTATATCTTTGATGGTTCTTCTTCATCATCTTCTTCAATATTTCGAAATTCTTCTAGTCCAGATATGTTTTCTTCAGACACAACAAACACAGATATGTTCTGTAACAATGAACTTTACTCTGTTGATGAATCTCTTAACATTTTTGAACATTTCATTCCTCACAATATCCTTTCTTCTTCACCTCCAAGTGATCTCCTTGGAACCTTAACACTCTCTCCACAACTACAAACCGGATTATACCCAAATTTCTCTGATTTTCAAATCTCTGAAGCAGTCAAAACAGAGAAGTTCTTTGACGGTGGTAACAATCAGACTCTAGCAATGACGAGAAGCTACAGTGCAATAGAGAATGCAGGAAGATATATGCAGAGAAGCTTTAGTACAAATTCGGTCGAAAGGAAACCAAATCAGCAGCAACCCTTTAATATTCCGATAATGGATTCTTCAAATCTATACTATAATACCTTGAGCTCACCGGAAGATGACTTCTTTTCCGGTCAGATGCGTCGTGTCTATAGCACAGGAGATTTGCAGCCATCATCGGAGAACTCACCGGCGTTATTAACCGATGAACAGAACTTCAAAGTGGGACGGTACAGTGCAGAAGAACGTAAAGAGAAGATCTCAAAGTATAGAGCTAAACGAAGCCAAAGAAACTTTACTAAAACTATTAAGGTAACAATTTTTATAACATTTTTAAAATAATTTTGAGGTCTTATTTGTTGTAAATATTGGTCAATAATTAACCGGTTTATTAGCCAAATTCTTATGTAATATAGATGTAGTGAGACTCATCACTAGATGTGCAAATACGTGACTTTAGTGAACTTACCATCTACCACTAGACTAAATATCACATACTAATTCTTTTTATTTCGAATATTTGATTATAAATTTATATTTTTTGATGAATACACTATGAAGCGAGAGAAACTTTACTAAAAGTATTAAGGTAACAACTTTATAACATTTTTGAAGGTTTTTTTGTCAATATTGGATTACAATTGACCGATTTATTAGCCAAGTTTCTATATAATGTAGATAGTGAGACTTTGATTACCGGATGTATAGCACATGCTTTGTGAACTTACCACCTGCCAGACTAATCACCTTCTTGTTTTTTTATTTCGAATTTTTGATTATAAATTTTTATTTTTTGATGAATACACTAAACAAAGTATGCATGTCGGAAAACATTGGCGGATAGTAGACCTCGAATACGTGGTAGATTTGCACGCACTGACGAAGTTGCAGAAACTCCCAACATTGAAGATGATGACTCCGAGCTTTGGGTAAATTATTTTTCATTTTTTATTATCAAATTACGAAAAAGATACTAGTTGTATTATACTCCATCTGTTTCATAATAAGTGTCATTCTAACATTTTGTACACAAATTAAGGAAACATATTAAAACTATATTATACCCCTAAAAATTTGTTGACTTTTGATATTCTTTTTTTCTTATTAGTTAATAATAAGGTTAAATTAGACCATTTATGCTAAAAATTACATCGTAAATCTAAAACGACACTTATTTTGAAAAAAATAATAATCCTAAAACGACAATTATTGTGAAACGGAGGGAGTACATAGTATGCATGTAGTTGTTAAAGTACATTTGATACCTTGTGACTATCAATATTCCACTAGTTATTTTTGTCAACCGTTAGATCGACAATGATTAATTTATAAATTAATTTTCTTTTTAACCTAACTCAAATAATAATTGGATCAATAAAAATTTGATCAACAGCTAAAATCCGTATACTAGAATCGTTTTTCCTTCTCCTTACATCGGGGAGAAATCAAACCATAGCGATTCTCTCGGTTTAGATCTAATAATATGTCTATATTGTAGAACTCGTTTGTAGGAGTGTCTACAATTTTGCAACTTAAATATATTATTGTACTATATCTAATATATTAATATAATGGTGGACAGAAATTGGATGGGCTGCATGAGAAAGAAGAAGCTTCTATGAGCAGCTTCGTGGTATTGCAACAGCCTCAATTACAATACACAACGACTTCTTCTTCATTTTTCTGGTGAAAAAACTCTTATACTACAAGAAAATATTGCAGATTCCGACGAACATTCTGACCGGGAAAAACGGAATCAACATATTTCAATATCTATATTTTAAACAAAATATATATTGTTCAATCTTGTCATGTATTATCAAATTATTTGAAAGAGAAACTCCTGACTCGAGTTTGGCCATTATTTGTATCATATATTGTACCAAAATAATTTTAATAAACCAGATATATGTTTTAGAAGGTTAATGCACATTTAAATAACTTACATTGTATTGTTTTTGGTTTTTCTACTTTCGTATAATGGAAGTGACTTAATGTTGTTTAGAATCAATGTATGCACAAATTATTGACTTGGGAAGAATATTCTTAAATACCATGTCAATTTTATAAGATTTTTTTACAGTAGTGGATTGAAAATTGCTCTTTTATGCTCTTTATCATGATAAAAAAGAAAGAAATTAGTATTAATTAAGAATCCGAAGCGTTGAAGATGAAGATCCTCTTTGGTCATGTTAGTGTACTAAAAGCATATAATAGGGAATTATTACACTTATATTTGCTTAAGTCAAATGACCCACTGAATATACAATGAGACATCAAATTTCTTGTGGAGCCAAAAGTTTGCTTAAAAGTTCACTAGTATGATTTCTTTTTTCATTACTAATATAGTTAATATATTTATGAAAACAATTTGATCATGCTGATATGTTGAAGATAATGCAACGATCACAGGAAAAGCTGCCTTTCAGACGTATCATGCGGATTTTCTCAGGTTGAAGTCATTTTTCTATACTTTTTTTCTCTATATAACTGAGATCTCTAATCCATAAAACTGATCCTCTTGTTTGTTATATTAGAGAGTCATCTATGGTTTTTTTTGTTAACGGTAATATTAATATTAGGTCACAATGGTCGACCCATTAACCAAATTCTACATAAATCTCGATGGGACTCGATCCCTGATAATGCATGTGCATCTGTCTATAGTGAATTTACCACCGGTCATTGGACTAAAAGCAAGTCATTTATGGGTTTAGTGTTGTAATTTTAGTTCCTTCTATGTTGGGCCTTTAATATAATATTGATCAGTTGATAAAAAAACACACTTTGATCGTACTCGAGTGTGTTTTAGAAAACCATAATTGTGTTTTGTTGTCCTTTATATTAGTATATTATGCAATTTTAAGTATCTAAAACTGTAAGAATATATAATTTCCAAAAGGATAAATGTGTCTTCACCAACATCGTAACATATTCTATCTTATAAAGAATTGGTAACGTCTTTATACGTCTCAATCTGAAATAAAGTTGGGAGATAAATCTTTACACGCATATAGCCCGAGCAGGACTTCAAATATTTGGAGTCCTATATAAAATATTTTTCAATATTTACATCACAGTAATTTAAAATCCACACAATTCTTTGTAAGATATATTTTACTTAACATTTTTTTATATTTTTAAATAAAAAGTTTACTATATACAAATGTATACATAGTTTGAGTCTATGACGATATCGGTACCATAAAAATAGCTACTCTTTTTTTTCAATATATCTGCTTGAGTATAGAAGAACAATAGTTTTTTTACGGTTTTTTTTCCAACAATTAGATCAATAAGATATGATCAATATCTTACATATTTCAAATGGAACTGGATAAAATTTGTATTCACCATCTGATACCAAACTAAATCAGAAACAGATCATTTGAACAATTTGCTTTTTGGCGAAATATCTTTAGTTTATTCCTCTCTATTTATTTCCACACATATTCTTAATTATAAAATTGATAATTTGGTCTCCTTCTTTGGTTTTTTGATTAGTTTTGATATATATATATATATATATATATGTTGTTGACAAAGAAATGGTCATTCACCAATGAAATCTCTTTTTTAAAAGGAATTATTCATGCATATGTATGAACAAAAACATTAAAATGGTAAGAGCCTATCAGAAGAATCAAATCACAAAACATTAAGTTCATAATATATATATATATATACACAAGTAATACTAGAGGTGTCCGACTAAATAAACCCTAAAATATAAAAGTGTGCTGCATTACGTTTTATACATTTTTTTTTGTTAGCATATCAATACTAACAAAAAAAGAAAGCATGACGTTTTATACATACAAAAATAAATTTATTGCACTACTTATTATATTTATTTCAATTCAAACATTTGTATTTAATCACATATTATTTTGACCATTATATATTTTTTGTACCATTTGTTTTTTTTTCTTCACATAATTTTAATTGTATCGTATGATTTGCACTGATTTGCAATCAGTTTATCCTGTATATATTGCCTGTTTTGCAATCAAATTTCATTTCAGAATAGAGAATTAAATTCAGATAATATTATTATAGTAATGCAACTGTTATCATGAGAACACTTCAGGAAATATACCTTTAACATAATTGGTAATTTGACTGAATAAAAAATTAAATCCGAAAAGACAAAGAAAGCAAAAGAAGCAACGAAGAAGCTCACATGTGTTTTTTTTCTTATATTTAAAATTGTTTCTTTTTTCCATTGTGGTACAAATTAAATCAAAAGAATTGACAATATAAGCCACTTACAAGGATGATTCATCGATTTATAATTCATTCATAACTTAGTATATTGTTTTTATTTTGGTCTTAAGAAAGGTATTTCGAAGTGATGTCAAATCCAGTGGACAAAATTAGCTCATAATAATAAATTATATAAAAAATTATTCAAGTAAAGTTGATCGCACCTTTCAAATCGAATACCATGATTATCCTTCTGCGATTTGCTACACGGATGGAGCTTGGAACAAATCATCTCTTGATGCAGGGCTAGGCTGGATGCTTCAAATCCCACGGGCATTACAGATAAAAAATTGCAGACGGGTAAGCTTTGTAGCATCAGCTTTAATGGCGGAAGCAATGGCGGTTCGTGAATGCCTACTTGAAGCTCGAGATCGCAGACTTGAATCCCTGGAGATCCGATCGGACTCCTTATCATTAATCAGTACCATCAATAAAGGCCTGAAGATAGCCAGAGATCCATGGAGTTCTTAGTGATATCTCCAATCTTCTCTCCAATTTTACTTTTGTGAATTTTGTTTTTGTAAAGAGGACCTTAAACTCAGACACATTTGCTTGCAAAACGTGCATTGATGTTGGTCTCACCAACTATCCCTGTTTTGGTGAACAGTGATCAATTTAATGAATTTTCATTGACAAAAAAAATAATAATATCACTAATCATCATTAAGTATACAAAGATTTTAAAAGGATATTGGATGGCATGTTCCCCTATAAATATGTTATTAGCTACTAATAATTAATCTATTATGCTTCTTTTTTTATATTTAGTATGTAAATTTTTGACTTTTATGTAAAAATAAATTAATCAATTTATTTCTATTCAAAATAAAATAATTTTGGTTTCACTTTAGTTCATGGCAATTTTTTTTGCCGTGGACTGTCCGAAAATGATAAAAATAATTGAAAATCCAGATGATTTTTTGATCTTAAATAATCGACTTTGCAAGACTAAAAAATAATTTTCAGTTATTTTTTATGTTATTAATCTTTATTTACGTAAACTATAAAGCTCATTTTCTAACTCAAAATGTTAGAAAGCTTTCTAAAAATTTTTATTGTGTAAACTCTGTATTATAAATTTTTTCTTTTTATTATAATGAATGAGTAAAATTATAACAAAAAAAGTTTGGTTTAGTTTGATCAACTGAAATTTAAAAAAAAGTTACCACATATAAGCCTTTTAACAATTTTCTTTTACCACACTAGTCTTTTTTCTTTTCTTTGGTCAAAGATCAACAAACTAGCTAGTCCATCAGATATTATTTAGTTTTTATTTTCTTGATATTTTAATTTTGAAAATGTTGAGTTCCAAATTATGTTTTTATTCCACAAATTAATAAAATAAAAATATGACTGCAGATATAATTTTTTGATAAAGGGATCTATTTTTAAAACTATAGATAATTTTATTAAAGTCATATTTTTATTTTCTGTGTTTTTATTAAAAAGGATAAATTATTCCAAAATACCCTCTCTCCTTTTTTATGTCATCCTTATTCCTTTGATGCTTCTAAAAGGCAGTTTTCTCAATAATTCCAATCAAAATAATTCTACAAATCATGTTGTGGAAAATCGAGGCAATAAAATAAAGCAAATGTTTTCTAATCTTTATAGCTTACAAGAATATTTGAGATGCCCAAGGATGATAAAATTATACGTGTACTGATATCTCAAACAAAGCAATATTGATACAGATAAGTAAAAATATTTTGAAGATAAAAAGTAGTAGTATTAAATATTCTACTGACAAAAATAAAAGTATTAAATATTCTTTGAAAACTGTAATACAATACAATCATTATTACATCATGGGATTCGTGTCATTTATTTGTGTTTCTGAATCTTCAATCCAACAATCCTTGTGGGTTCACTTAGAAGACATAACTGAAGATAATGAAGGAGTAAGTAGTTAGGTCAAATGGTTAATATTTATATTTCTGTAAATTTTCATCAGAATTCGGATTTAGATAATCATTTAATTTTATATAATAGAGTTTAGAGTTTGAATTATAAATCGGATCTTGTTGATATAATCATTGTCAGAGTTTAAATTAATCTGTTGTTATATTAAAATTTTGAGGTGAAACAGACCGTCAACCCAAAAAAATTCAAATAATACTTGAGACGAATATATATATATATATATATGTCCAATAGTTAAATGTATAATTCTGCTATTTTTATATATTAAAGTTTAACTTATGATAATTGCATAATTTTATACCCAACAATTCTTGTGGTTTCACTTAGAAGACATAACTGAAGATAATGAATGAGTAAGTAGTTACGTCAAATGGTTAAATATTTATTTCTGTAAATTTTCATCAAAATTCGGCTTTAGATAATCACTTAGTCTTATATAATAGACTTTAGAGTTTGAATTATAAATTGGATCTTGTCGATACAATCGTTGACCTAAAATGTTTGGAGTAAGATTGTAGTGGATTTACCCAAAATAACCTTAGAACTATAGATCGACAACCATCTCATATTCTTTATCTTCATAAGGAATGAGCTAAATCATTGTGGAAGGTTAATGATAAAAACCATAGATTAATATATATAAATATACAAAATATAAACAAACAAATATACATACAAAATATATATATATATATACAATGCAAAAAGCAAGTTGACAAATAATTAGGAACACAAAGATCTTTTAAGTGTTAAGGGAATCTAAAAATGATTCTTCTACGTGTACCAAATAGTTAATGGAAGAAAATAGTAATTAAATGACCCTTTTATATATTGGGTAATGATAATATATAATCAACTAACCAAAGCATGATTCCAATATTTCATCTTTTTGACCAACCCCATTATATATTAATTTATTGTTTTTCTGTCTAATTATACGTGCTAATAGAATTTAAATTTCACATCAAATATTACAAGTAATTTGGTAATTCATTAAAGACTATTTTTTATTAGCAAAAACATATAGCAAAGTATAATGTGAATTTTAATTAGTCCAAGAATTATATTCTACTTTGTATAACCATAATAACATTGCATTTTCTTTTAAATATTCAGAAAGATTCTGTATTTGTTTATTTTTATATAATCGACAAATTCCCTACATTTGGTCTCTAATGTCTTTCGATTCGATCTTCTGATAATATTATTAAAAAGTATAAATAATTGTTCTTGAAAATGTAGCTATTTGGATATATATATATATATATATATATTTCTTTGCTTTTTCGATTGTATTTGTTGTTGTTTTTTTTATAAAAAAAATGCCCCCATGTGTCAAAATACAACTTTATGTGAATCGTGATCTTAAAGGAAGAAATGATGATTTGAGCTCAAATTAGGTCCTTCTTTGCGGCAATTTAATTATTTACATATTCTTTTTGTTATATGCTCCACTTGACGAGAGGAAAATAAAGGAGGACATAAAGTTTTAATGTAAATTGTTTACATTCATATTTAAATTTCTGACTCTTAACACTATATAGGATTTTCTATGTTTAGTTTTTTTTGGGGTTAATTTTCTATGTTTAGTTTCTATTTAAAATACATTAAAAAATGATATACAGTATAATGATTCAATACTAGCTTTAGAATTATAACTTTAAGGAACTAATATTCATACATTTAATAAAACAAAAAATAATTTACCATGATGTACATTGTGTCTAAAACAGAGACTAGCAGAAAACTGAAACAATTACTAAGAGATGGAGAATTGATTTTGCAAGAAATGAGAGAGGAAGGGAAAGACTCACAATCTTTTATGAGCTTAATGATGTCAAAAGAGAAATTTATAACTAGTTTATAACTAGTTTTAAATCTAAACAGTTCGGTTGGATAGATTCAAGTTCGGATATGGACATTATGCCCTAAAATTTTGGTTATATTCTAGGTATCAAACTGGAAATAACTTGTAATAAAAAATTATTCGGTTATTTGGATATATCCGAAGTTTAAATGGTTCAGTTGAATCAGTTCGCGTTGGATTTCGGTTATGGACATTATGCCCAGAACTACCGCAGACTATAGATTGGAGTCCACTAGAATTCATTTAAGTCATTTACAAAGAATGTAATAAAACCTTTTTGTTTTTCGATAACTCAGGTAGTTCAGTTTAACAGATATTATGAATTATGAATTACGTGTCAGATCGTGGAAACTTGTTTCTTAATTGGATATCGAGTCAATAAATTATATGAGATCCAACTGCACACGAGAACTAAAAGGAATCATGTAAACACACTTGAACATGTCCTTTTGAACCCGAGAGCTTCCAATGCAACAATGTAACTGGATCTCGTGCACTTACCAAACCCTAAAGGTGGTTCCTTTTGCGTTTAGAACTTTGGACAAAATAACACTCTTTTAAGCAATTGACAAACACTAAGTCACTAATATATAAAAGGTATTTTTTGTCTTTGTGAATTTGTAGCTGACTTCAAGTGGTCCAACTCTAACTAAGTTTAACTTTGGCTTTAGTTTTTAGTTGCTTTGGCTTCAAGTTCCTATCCACACGTATTTGTACAAGAAAAAGCTCTGAATTTGACTGTAATGTTATGGTATAAAAATAATATTTTCAAACAATTTTTTTACCACAACCAAGTAATCAATAAACCCTAATCGCAGATCTAATTTGGTTATAAATTGATAAAAAGAAATTTTGGGAAATAGAAGAAGATTTTAGATTCCAAATATATAAATGGCATATTCATATTTACGTTTTAACAAAAAAATTGTCATGCACAACGTCATAAAATACTACCTCTTTTATAAGAGTTTTTTTTTTTAAGAGTGTTAAATTAACTTTAAACAAACTCTTCTTACCAAAAAAAAAAAAAACTTTAAACAAATTGTTTTACTTGTGATTTTGTTTAAAAATAATCTAATAACAAAACAAAAATCCAACTATTGAATTAAGTTTTCATTGTCCTGAGACAAAGCAAGTTTTCATTATACCTATATGTTTCATAACTCGCATTTTCCTGATTGATAATATCCTGTTTCGAATTTGTCTATCAATAATTTGGATAAGCCGGATTAAAGGGCGTGGTGATTTCCTATGTCTTCGGCCACTCCGTTCTTTCTTATATCGAGTGATCTGAAACACATATCGCACAAGAAAAAAGGAAAATCTTATTGATAGAGCTAAAAGATGTAATTTTTAAGAGTTAAATGACAAAGATGTAATTGTTTTACAAATCAAATGTGTGTTGTTCAGTTGCAAATAATGGATAGTTGGCATCTGATCATTAATGCTGTGTAAAATAAATACATAAAGAATATCAATGAATTTAGGACTTAATTAATGTAGTAGTAACATATTAATAATTGTTGTTAAAAAAAGAGTGGCCAAGATACTACCTACACATTACCTTTATAGGTCTAGCTTATAAAATACGAAAAGTATTAATCTAAAATAGTATAGGATTATAAAATAATTGACAAAATATATTCCTCCAACGTGGGACGAACCTTAATATTCATTTCATTTTATTTATAGATTTATAAATTTACATTTTTTGTTGTTCTTAGTGCTTGTAGGGTTCTACCGACTTTCACAATTGTAACCAACTAAGCAAGAAATATGAATACATATTAAAATATTTCGATATATATATATATATATATATGTATGTGTTTTCTTCATTTGTAGTTAAATATCATAAAAATGAGCTAATTTAACCGAAAATTGATAAATTAAACTAGTTATAAAAAAAGTGATCGGTGTAATTCTGTCCCAAAATTTTCATATAACTTACGAATGTACTTAAACATTGATTTTTTAAAAAAATATATATATACTTAAATATTGAGGCGTTTATTAATTTCACACAAAACTAAAATTAGAACTCTAGTTCTACCCGAACTATTGAAGATGCAAGAGATTGATAATGCATTATTATTGGACGTCACGGTCA
>OVBA01000498.1:0-64726 GCA_900406435.1 Lepidium aucheri | reverse complement strand
ACCTATTGGAAACATATATAAATTACTAAGAGTATTGATGAATTTGATCCATTACATTGTCTTACTCTANTAAATATCCACTAATGTAATTTTTCTCTTACTCTTCTCTTAATATATCATTTGGAATCATAGTCACTCATTACATATTAACTCTCTAAAATCCCACCAAATTAAACAAAATGGAAACTTCACACCTCACTTTTTTGAAATTGAAAGTTGGTTTTTAACATGTCATTGCAAGGCTTTCGGAATCTTCTAATGTCAAAAAAGTAGAGAACTCATGGAAATTGACATGTTACTCCTTGATGAAAATGTATATTAATTTCCATAATAAACGTACAATGAACAACTCAAATACAACATGTATTTCTAAATATTAGCTTCTATTTTATATACTGTTAAACTAAACTTTTTCTACAAAATAAACGTGTATTATCTATATATCTATCATATAACATCGATTTTTTCATATATTTATAACTTAATTCACAGTGATATAAATCCCGCCCGAAGGGCGGGTCACCAACTAGTTAAAAAATAAAGTTGGATGGGTTGGAGAACCAGCGGAAAAAAAGATAAAATGTTTGGTGATCGGTGAAGGGGAGAAGGAATACAAATCGTTACCCTTTTTTCTCTAAATCGTTATTAGGTTAAAATATAGAAGGTATTAATTAAAAAAAATTACATTGCATAAGGCTTTGAAATTGTGACCTCAAAGATAAATGACATGACACTTAACCACTAGCCCAATCTAATTTTCAAAAAAGTGATGCCCCTGAATTTATTTATCTTTCTTACTGCCCAAAGCAAATGTTTGTTAGGCCTATGCTCAGGGCCGGGCCTGATGGCACAATATAAATATATGTGTACAAATATGCTAAATAGTAGAATACAGAGATTTTATTATGTGTTTTTTGTTATTATGGTTCTGCTGTTGGAAATTTAAAATATGAAATAGAGAAAAGTAAAAAAAGAGCTGATATTGAGTTTGTAATGTGTAAAGAAGAAAGATAGGTTGATGTTGCGACGTACGTAGATAAGGACCGTTGGTTTGTACCGAAACCATTAATTTGAGGAATTTAATTGACGAGTGACCTAGGGTGTAACTAGTCACAAAGGAATTTGAGGAATTTAATTGAATTTCACTTTTTGTTACCAGTTAAGTTTTTTGAGGAATTGTTTGACTTTTTCTTTCTAATTTTTTATTTATTTTTCCTTTTACTATTTATTCTTTCATAATTCCAATTTTATATTATTTAATATTATTTTTACATGCATCAAAATGTTTTGGTATACATCCTTTTTTTTGATAACTTCGTATACATGCATTTCAGTTTTACATTAGTGTATTTTTAATATTTATTCAATTATCCATTTTTGTATTTTTATTACTTATATTTGTATGAGAAAAAGAAATCATATTTACACTTGGAATATGTAATATTATTAGTTTTTTTAGGAAAACAAGATTTTAATTTGGTACATGTATTGTCAGCTAATTATACTACAACCAATTAATTTTTATTAGCTATTTATACTACAACCAAATAATTTTTTTAGTAAAATATACAATTAACTATGAATAATATTATACATATACTGTTAGATTTCATTTATTTTTGTTCGGATTCGGTATAAGTTCGAATTTCAGTTATTTATTTTAATATATGAATCTAGCATCAAAAGTTCGACCTACTATAAGAGGTATATAAAATAGAATTCTATAGCATAATTCGGCTATAAATTAGATTTTGTTGATCTAACTATTAAAAAAATTTGTCATATTCTATATTCAGCAGAATTTAGTTAATACCATTTGATTTTAATTAATTCTGTAAGATTCCGCATAAAAAAATAAAAAAAATTCTGCCAGATTCCGCATTCACCACAATTCCACCGTTATCATTTACACCTCTAATCGCTTAACAAACTGCCCTCTCCTTTTCTTTTATCATTTTGATTGAAGGGAACCCATTTATTAGACCAAACCCAAATGTCAACTCTCCCTCATATATTAATTGTCTCTTACAAATTAATTTAATATTTAATTTAAATACAATATAATCAATCATAAATAATTTTGCAGAATATTAAAGGTCAAAACATATCAATTTCATTAAATTTTGCCTAGAACTATGCAAAACACCTTATAAATTGAAACAAAATTAAATTCTTAAAACTCCTTATATTTTGAAACGGAGAGAGTATTATTTATAAGTTTTCCGGATGGATATGTTTCAAAACCATTTCGAACAACATACTTTCAAACTTATTATTAATGTTTGTAATAAATCAACATGCGACTTTAACACATATCTTACTTTTTATATTGAAACTGAATGTGTAATATATAGAGATTGCTATCTTCCACAAATTGCAAATATATTTTCTATGTATCCTCAATTCAACAACACAAGACTAGAGCCCTCATACTTCTAATTATATATGTCTGATATTTGTAGCATATTTTATGGTAGAAACTGGAGTTACATTTACACCGTCATTATATTGATGAGGAGAGCAGAAGGAGCAAAATGCAAATAATAATATTATAAATTCCTCATGTATCAAACGATCCAGCTAAAATTCTATCCGGATTTGTCTCAATGTTGATCGTGTAAAACAATTTAAAAAACAGTATTTTAGTTATGTATATTGATAGATCGTTTAGATTGTAAATTGATTTTATCATGTTTTTTTAATCTTGTCTTGAAATCAAAACCTATATTATTATTATTATGTCTACACAAATTATACATGCCATTTATGACAAAGCAAAATGCAGATAGGTTTATATTATATATATACAATATTTTATTGAATTAAAAGAGGAGACATTTTTATTTTGACCGTATTATAAATATAAGATAAAATTAACACAAAATTCATAACAACCCTTAGAAATAGGATCAAGATAGTTTTGTTACACACTTTCATATAATAAATTCGAATTTAATAGGAAATTCTAATAAAACTAAAATTTAATATATAAAAAAACATTTCGGTTATAACAGTTATTGATTCAATTATGGTTCAGTTTTGGATTAGATTTTTTGGTATATAGATTTAGGATGCATTCTGGTATTTTGTCAGGTTCGGTTTATCTAATTTGGTATTTTGGTTATTTTGGTTTAAGACATATTCGATATTTTATTTTTCACATAAAGTTTGGTACGGTATAGATCGAGTTTGGATTCAGGTATTTTTATATAAAAATTCTGAAAAAGATCTAATAAAAAACTCTAAAATTTGGTTATTGATTTATTCCATATTGGATTTGAGTTCAGTTTTTAAAATGTATATATATATATATATTTATGACTTATGGAGTGCTTTGTCATGTTTGGTTTGGATTAGATTAATTTAGGTTAATTTTGGTTTGAATTTTGGCCACTAGAACAACATTTCAAAAATAATATTCAAAATATCAACTCGAATCTAAGAACCAAATAAACATAGGTTAAAAAAAAAAAAATCCCACACTATATCGTGAGTTAAATCCTAGTCTTATATATTAAAGTGAGAGACATATTTATTTTGGACGTGTTATAAACTATAGGATAATATTAATATAAGGTTTATAACAATCTTTAAAAATAGGTTTAAAGTAGATTTTGTTACAGATTTTCATTCAAAAGTTCAAAATTAATAAAATTTAAAGAAAAAGACTCTAAAAATAAAAAAAAATTAATAAAAATATATTGGTTATTGATTCGTTTTCGGTTTGGGTTAGCATTTGATTTTCTGGATAAATAGATTTAGGACACATTATGGTTTTTTGTCAGATTCAGTTCTTCTAATTCGGTATTTTATTATTTAGATTTTAGACTTATTCAAATATTTTTATTTTTCACATAGAGTTTCGTTCAGTATAGATCGAGTTCGGGTTTCAGGTTTTTTATTGAAAAATTCAAAATAAATTTTAAATTAATAGAAAAACTCTAATAAACTAATATTTGTTTCTTGATTTGAGATAACATGATTTTAGTGTGTTTTTCAAATCCTATTACACTAAAGTGTCGGTGTAGTATAATAGGTGTCAATCCAACTGGGCGTGTAGTTATCACTCAGAATGCAGTTAATTATCCTAATTCAAGTCAATCAAAGTTTGGTTTGTCTAACAACCTAGATCATACTTAAAACAAAAATGAACAAATCAATAAAAAAAAAAAGTTAAAACAAAGCATTACGCAGCAATCTCAAAAGTGAATTTAACGCAAGATAAGAAAACGGGTTCCTGAGGGGTGAGTATCACGGATCAGCGTGACTCTTAGACTAACTAGGCATTTGACAACACTCAATAAAGCTAATCTCTAGGCAGCGAGAACGATAACAATGAATCCACTCTCGTGGCAAACAAACTCGAGTTGACTACTAACAGACCCTATCCCCATAGGCATTTTATAATCTACCTGGCATGAATGATCAACCTGCTTAGAGCCAATTTACACCTCGGACATTTGATCTCTCAAGCCAAGTGTGTAAATCCTTGAAGTGGTTCAGTTAGACACTCTATCAAACATCGATCAGATGCTAGAGCGTCTCAGAACAAGCTCCAGTTGATCAGAATAGAGCTAGTAATTAACGCACCAAAACATAAGAGATCATAACAATTCTAACCTCAAGCACCTAGATAACCTAAGATTCACGCTGATCTAACTCATCCTCAAGATCTCTAGGTAACTACTCGGAATTCATGAAATTAACGCTAAACACAAAATTCATATTAGCCAACATAGATCAAGCACTCGAATGAAAATTGAAATCAACAGTGAACGTAAAAACTGAATTGCATAAAAACGTAAAACTCAAATTAGAAAGATTTGTTCTGGAATTACAAAACCTAATGTCTGCTCACTCGAAACAACAAATAATCCCTCAGATCAGAAAACTGGATGGATCCCGAAAATCATCCCCCACTCGAAGTATATAGATCACTCAGCACAAACACAATAAAATTTGGCCCAGTAAGAAAAGGCCCAATCTTCAGTGGATCTTGAAGCCAAGCTCGATCCAGACGCTGATCAGGTCCATGATCAGAAACCTTGCGTTTCAAGATAAAACATACTCGAACTGTAGCTCCAGTGCAACATGCGTTCGTTCGAGTGTCAGCTCACAGCTCGAGTTCTTCACGTTTCCTTTGCCACTCCACTCCAGTTCGAGTATGATGGGACTCAATCTACACTCGAGCATCCTCCTTTGTTTCCATGCTCCAACCACACTCCAAGTGCTGCAACTTTGCATTTCTTCTCAGCCACTAGTCCAGAAAACTCTATTTTCGCACTTTCAATACCTAAAATCCCCTCGAATGCAATATGCATGCTGATGCAAATGAATGAAGCTATTTGGACTCTAAAATGACGATAATGTATTAGATATGCATGTAAAAACGGCTAAATAGAACTCCTAAAATGTGCTAAAAACCATACATATCAACTCTCCCAAACTTATTCTTTGCTTGCCCTCAAGCATACAGACACCTACAAATTCAAAGAAAAGGTCGCTTAACGGGGATTCAAAACCAAAGTAAGCTGATTCGAATGCTAAACTCAATGTCCTGTTTTGATGTTCTAGGCTGCAGTACTAAATAAGTCATACTCTGCAAACGTTAGCCATGTTGATCACAGTTCAATCTAAGTTAAAGCTCAACCTACAATTGCATTCAAACACACCATTCCTTTTAACATTCAATTCAATCCATAATGTGAATCAAGCTATGCATCTTGTATGAACTCATTTGGCTAAATGGATGGTCTAAGAGATTAAATTGATCTCTTCAATGTATTGCCTCATCAAATCTCCACAAGGATCACTCAGAATGGAATAAGCTTTAGCATAAGGCTAAAGGTGAGAACCAACATATGCATACAGAAACAAAGTTTCATCTACCCAGTGCACCCAACTCGAGCTCAAACCTATTCATTCTAAAACCCCAAGTGCGATCCTAATTCTACCCTTTTAAACCAAGAAGGCTTTTCTTTCTTTCTTTCAGCTAAACGCNTTTCTTTCAGCCAAACGGTAAATAAGATCAACTTAGAAGCTTCTTTTGCATTGATGATCTAAGGAGAGGGATTTCTTAACTCAACTCTTCTAGCGGTTTTGGATCATTACTAATAACAACTCTGGTTCTATTTTCACTTTAAAAACAAGAGACACTTCAACCTTTGTCTATCTTTTCTTTCTTAGAATCCAATTCTGAATTTTAATCTCCCAAAACCTTTACTAGAACATATATACATTTGTGCCCTTTGTCCCCTTAGATTCTTTAACTCATGCACTTATTCTTTTCTTCATTCATTTCCCAATCATAGTAATCAAGTATCCCATACCCGTAAACCACCTACACGTAGTCTGATTTAAAAATTGTGAACCAGATACTACATGAAACCTTGTTCCTGTCGGCACTTACCTAACACTATACCAAGATTATTCCGAAAATAGGCCTCACAGTCACACAACAAGCAACGTAGGGTTTGAAAGGAGGTAGGGGTCAAGGTGCGAGTCTTCTCGAATTAACATGTTAGATACATATGGTGAAAGGAAATCCGAGTATTTTGTGATCCACAAGTTCAAACTCAATGCATAGACTTGATAATTAAGCATTCATTTCAGGTTACCACTTAGCAAGGAGTGGCGTCTAATCACAGCAAAATTCAGCAAAGTTATGAAACAGAGACTAAACATTCCTAGCATGGTGCAGTCTTACACTTCAGACCAGAAAGCAAGCAGCAAACAACATTAACTCAGGGCAGTGAATTTAGCACAAAAATCAGCAGGCTTGCAAGGTGGAATCATCATTATCCCCAATATATAACTAGACTCGATCCTATGTAGGTACAAGCTACATGACACTCTATTTTTTCTAAAGAAAACGGGATGAATGCATGAAAACAGAAAAGAAGAACAAAGAAAACGTGATCAAATGATGCCTAGAGTCCTCCCCCAAACTTAAATCACACAGTCCCTTGTGTAGATAAAAGAGTGAAAAAGGGGCCTAGACTATAAAACACAGAAAAAAATACAACGATATATACAAGAGGAGTTTAGGGTACTTACCTTAGCAAAAAGTGGACCATCCAGCAGGATCCATGTCCATGTTGTCATCGTTTTGAGTCTGGGTCTCGGCATTGGTGCTGTAAGGGAATGATGCTGAGCACAAAGAATCTAAGAAATTGTACCCTTTTGGTAGCGTAAACTATTCTGAGCGCAAACCAAACTTATCAATAACACCAGACTCAGGTGGCTGTGTGTATGGCTGAGATGTTGAACCAAACACACTGTAACCACTATACACTGCTTGCGGTGTAAGGCGTTGTGAAGTCGAGCCTTGATTGTCTATCCAAGGAAGACCTGTTTGGAGCATGAGCTGCTGGGGCTGCACATCCTGCTGTGGTCGTGGCTCAAGACTCCGAGTGCGCTCTCTACTCGAGCGACTAGTGGATTGTCGTCTGCGTTGTCTAGGCGGTTCTGGACTATGCTCTAGATTAAGCTCTGGTGTCCTCTCACTCTGCTGCTCAGGCTCTTGAGTAGAATTAAGATCGAACGCATAAATTTCTGGCTGAGTCCCTTGCTGAGGTTTGAGACAGCGTTCTGTGCTCATATGAAGATGCTCTGTGTGGCTGCATCGAAGGCCAATGTTCTGAGGATTGCCGCGGTATGGAGACCGAGTGTCTAGGTGGTGGAGGTGTTGGTTCTCTAATCTCTCGAGTAGGAGTCTCTTGACTTCTTCTAGAGCTTTGTCTGAGGGAGATGTTGCTAAGCTTGTCCATCGCACTCTTCAACTTATTAGTCTGCCATCTACTCAGTTTCGACAGAGACTAATACGTTTATGTGCTTCTTGCAACCCCTTCGGCATCCTCGGGTCTTCATAATCATTGAAATAATAGCATTCAGGCTTGCCAAGACCTTGCCCTGGAGCTTCGGGACTTTTCTCTCTCTGACTAGCTCGAGCTCGACTTTGTGTTAGGCAATGAGCAGGTGTTGTGAAAGCTATGTTTCGCCCGACTGCTAAGCTCGAATAATCTGGGTTTGGTATACTAGTGTAAGATTCTGAGCGCGCACCTAGCATCATGAATCTGTACAACCACTGTCCCCTCATTTTACCTTTCTTCAAAATTTTGTGGTTGACAAGGTATGGGAAATTAAAGTAGGCTAGAGGAATGGACACTTTTGATTGGATTACTACATTACTTGCTTCCATTATCCTCGTGATTATACCTCCGATGCTAATAAAAGCTTTGTGCTTAGCTGCCAACAGTCGTGCCCATCCCTTGTAACTCACCAACTGCTTCATCAGAGTTGTGAAGCTGTTCTTGTTCCGATTCCCAAAATATTGCATCCCATAGTCATTTCGATTGAGGGCGGACAGAAGCACCTCATCTATCATCTCAAGTTCCGGACGTCTGACGTTTCCACTCTCATGTCGCGCGAAACATGAAGTTCCAATCACCTTATGAAAATACTGAATCGATGGGTTCTGTATTTTTGTACTCTTGCTTCTGGACGAATTGTATACTTTAGGTGTGGCTATGAGTTGCCACAGATCGCTGAGCTCTTGGCTATCAAAATCGGTGTCACGTCCATCAGAATGTGGAAGGTCGAAAAGTTGCTCGAACTGCAACACTGAGAGTGAGTAATTTCTGTCGTTGATCGTGAACATCAACACACCGAACCCATCTATTGAATGCAATCTACCTTCATGCTCGAGGTACTCCCGCAAGTTAACAGAGGCCAGAAACTGAATAGTTTCCGCAACATAGGTTTCTCGAGGGTACGAGACAAACCCCGTCAGGCCAACATTACTCAGCATCTGATCAACATCCGTCGCGAGGCCTAAGTGCACCATAACTTCTCGGTGAAGATATCTTGACGCTTCAACATTCACTTGTTTGAGGTCCTTAAGTGCGTCTTTGAAGGGAATGTTCTGCGGGAGATTCTCGTCTGTCCAATCATTAAAACCACTATTATGTCCACTTGACTCACTCTGGACCTCCTCTACCGTTGCAACTGATTCTGGTTCTCTCATAATCTCTTTTCCCCTGTGCCTTGACCTCCGAATTAACTGAGGCGACTCAAAACCCGATGCATTGTCAACATAAATTGGTGTCTCTACAACCGAGCGTGTTGATCATCTCCTTGAAGAGCTTTCTCTTGACTTCCTCATAACTATTTTTACGCAAAAGTTGAGCAACAACTTCTATTCCACTAGCTTCTTAATACAGAACCGACTTCACACCACAATTGTGCTCGAGTAAAAACGGCGGTGTGACACCTGAGAGAGAGCTCGAATGAAACTCGAGTAAAAACAGTGGCGCGGGAGTAACGTGGCGGCGGCACGTGAGATGCATGGAGGCGGCACGTGAGGTGCGTAGCGGCGGCGCGTGAGGCACATGGCAGCGGTGCGTGAGGCGCATGGCGGCGGCGCGTGAGGCGCATGGCGGCGGCGCGTGAGGCGCGTGGAGGCGGTGTGTGAGACCCGTGGAGGCGGCGCGTGAGGCGCGTATAAGATGCTCGGAAAGCTGGAGACCTCTAAGCACACACGATCCTGGTTTGAGTATAAGATAACAGAGTTCAAACAGTGTGTTTATGACGGTGCGTGATGGTTCTACTTGAGCTCGACTGGTGCTTGAGTGTTTACAGCGGTGCGTGAACTTAGTAATAAAAGATACACCTGATCGTGAGAGAAAAAGCTCAAACTTCGATGGCGTGAGTTTGGGAAGAGGCTCGAATGTGTTTCGAGTACAAGATAAAGGCGGTGCTTTGCGGGTTTAAGTTCAAACGCTGTAGTGATTTAGATGAAGGGAGGCTCGAATGAATGCTTGAGCAAGACCTCGCCAGGGACTCGAATGGAGCTTGGGATTTGGTGCACCTGAGCTAAACTACACAAACTTGCAACAATACTCAGTAACAAAGGCAAAGAATAAGTGATGAAAGAGTAGAAACTCGTTCCGAGTGTGTTGTGTGGAAGGCGAAGCAAATAAATAAAAGTGAAAGCAAATAATACTGACAATTCAGATTCTCACATGACCGACCAAACATGAAGTGACAAAAGGTATTTCAACAAGACAAAGCATGAAGTGAATCAAAGCAATATTCGAGTGTGATGTGTAATGTGGGAAAAATCTCGAGTTCAATCATGCTAAGAATAATGCATGTTGGAAACCAATAACTCCTACCGTAATTTACAGTTTAATTACGCTTAGCAAACAACAGTTCGATTTTAAGTTAGTGGAATCAAGCCTAATTTTGATGTCATACTAAAAGTAAGGCGTAAGCATAGGAACTACCAACAGTCAAATACATGATTCACTATATCACTCAAAGTACGTTTAAGGATACGGTAGGCTTATTTCAAGATCTGGTGATCATTGCACGAAGACTACTTTATTGGCTCAATGTGTCAACTCAAGTAGTCACATTTCTTCACCAGATTTAAAAATTCTTGCCCCTTTCTTCTGATCGATTCTCCGTCAACTCGGCCCTCATTGCAAACTTCACTGAGTCATCCCTCCAGCATTGGTGCTGCCAATTCAGCTGAATTAAATCATAAAACATATTGGCCACTTTGTTCGTCCTGAATATTAAAGGCTAAACCAAAAAGATAAAAGAAAAATTTAAAAACTTAATTCAAGTATCTACAAGGATATGCATGGGATTGCCTTCCAAGTACTCTTGTTTAAAGTCATTAAGCTTAACTTTCACACCCTTCAAAGGCGGGTTGGTTCATCGAGAGAAACAGAGGTTCTCTTGGGAATGGTTGCATTAGCTCGGTATACCTTAACCCACTGCCCATTTACAGTGAAATCACTGCCATCTTTGTTGATCAGGGTGACAGCTCCGTAAGGTAAAACTGCCTTGACTCGGAATGGACCAGACCATCTCGACGCCAGTTCCCAGGGAACAGTTTAAGTCTGGAGTTGAACAGCAACACTTGATCACCTGGTGTGTTTTGCTTGTGTGAAATCTTCTTGTTATGGAAGGCTTTTGTCCGCTCTTTGTACACTTTCGAGCTCTCATAAGCCTCAAGTTTGTCCTCTTCTAACTCATGTAGATTCAAAAGTCCTTTCTCCTGAGCAGTCTTGAGATCAAAGTTAATAAACCGCGTAGCCCATAATGCCTTCTACTCGATCTCTAGTGGCAGATGACATGATTTTCCATATAGCAGCTAGAATGGAGTTCTTCTAGTTGGAGTTTTGAACGCTGTCCTATATGTCCACAATGCGTCATCTAACTTTACTGTCCAATCTTGTTTTGACACACCCACAACTTGAGCTAGAATAGCCTTGATTTTCTTATTTGACACCTCCACCTATCCACTGGTTTGTGGATGATAAGGCGTCGCCACCTTATACTTAACTCCATTCTTCTTAAGCAAATTCTCGAACACCTTAATGATGAAGTGTGAGCCTCTACCACTGATCACAACTCGAGGCACTCCAAATCGAGGGAAAATGATGCTCTTGAATAGCTTGACAACGACTTTAGCATCATTTGTTGGACTCGCTATAGCTTCCACCCACTTTGAGATGTAGTCTACTGCAACTTGAATATAGCGATTCCCATGAGACGGTGGGTTGAACGGGCCCATGTAATCAATTCCCCAACAGTCAAATACTTCGACTTCCAGAATCGGGTTCTGTGGCATTTCATTTCTTTTGCTGATATTACCCATTCTGTGACACAGATCACACTTGGAGATGAAATCTTGAGTATCCTTGAACACAGTAGGCCACCATAACCCTGATTAAAAAATTTTCTGAACAGTCTTAAATATGGCAAAATGTCCAACGTAAGCTGACCCATGGCAATGTTCCAGAACTCCCTAAACTTCTTCCTCTGTTATGCACCTCCTGAATAACCCATCTGCTCCCTTCTTATATTGGTATGGCTCATCCCAGAAGTAGTTATTGACATCCTTGCAAAACTTCTTCCTTTGATACGTGTCTAAACATTTAGGCACTTCACTTACAACCAAGTAGTTGACCAAATCTACATACCAAGGTACATTAGAGCCATCAAACCTCTTGCTAATCTGAAAACAACGTTCTTCTGCTCCTAAATTCATGAGCTGCTCTTCTGGCATTGAATCATCAATTGGGATCGAGTCTTCAATCATCATAGGTGACAGGTGATCTGCCACTCTATTCTCTGCTCCAGGCTTGTCCACTATTTCCATGTCAAACTCTTGCAGCAGCAGTATCCATCTCAGTAATCTTGGCTTACGTTCTTTTTCCTCATCAAATACTTCAGTGTTACGTGGTCTCTATGGACTATCACTTTAGACCCCACCAGATATGATCTGAACTTCTCGTATGCAAACACCACAGCAAGAAGCTCCTTCTCTGTGGTTGCGTACTTGATTTTGGCGCCATCAAGAGTCCTGCTAGCATAGTAAATCACATTTAACTTCTTATCCTTTTTCTGCCCCAGGACTGCTCCAACAGCAAAGTCACTTGCGTCGCACATGATCTCGAATGAAAGAGTCCAGTCTGGGGCTTGGACTATTGGAGCAGAGATCAATGCTTCTTTGATCTTCTGAAATGTTTCGAGACACGCATGACTGAAATTAAACTCGATCTCTTTGCACAATAGGCTTGTCAAGGGCCTTACAATTTTGGAGAAGTCTTTGATGAACCTTCTGTAAAACCCAGCGTAACCCAAAAAGTTTCAAATATCCTTCACTGTCTTAGGGGGCTGCAGCTGAGTCATGACTTCAATCTTTGCTTTATCCACTTTGATACCCTTCTCAGATACCCTGTCCCCCAAAACTATTCTTTCTTGAACTATGAAGTGGCACTTTTCCCAGTTGAGCACCAGGTTAGTCTCCACGCACCTGCTAAGCACCCTGCACAAATTTGATAAACAGGAGGAGTAGGAAGAACCATAGACCGAAAAGTCATCCATGAATACTTCAACTACATCCTCGATTAAATCTGAGAAAATAGAGATCACACAGCGTTGAAAAGTTGCAGGAGCATTGCACAAACCAAAAGAGATACGCTTGTAAGCAAAAATGCCATAAGGGCAAGTAAAAGTAGTCTTTTCCTGATCATCCGGGGTATTGGGATCTGAAAGAACCCGCTATACCCGTCAAGGAAGCAGTAATACTTTTTACCAGACAATCGTTACACCATCTGATCAATAAACGGCAAAGGGAAATGATTTTACCTAGTCGAGGAGTTCAGCTTCCTATAGTCTATACACATCCTATGCCCTGTTATGGTTCTAATGGGTATCAATTCATCTTTGTTGTTTTTAACCACAGTAATACTCCCTTTCTTAGGAACACAGTGCACAGGTGAAACCCACTTACTATCAGAAATTTGAAAGATAGCATCAGCATCTAGCAACTTAAGTATTTCTTTTTTTGCAACTTCTTTAAGGTTAGGGTACAAAATCCTCTAGGGCTCTACGCTAGAATGAGATTCATCTTCTAGGTGTATCCTATGGGTGCAAAAGTTTGGAGATATTCCTCTAATGTCCTGAAGGGTATATCCTATAGCCTTCCTAAAATGTTTAAGCTCAGTCAATAGCATGTTTAATTCATCATCACTCAAAGCATCATTGATAATCATAGGATAAGTAGAATTGGAGCACAGAAAAGCGTACCTTAGCCCTGGAGGAAGTGGTTTTAGTTCCACTTTGGGTGCTTGCAGTTCAGACCAGTCATCAATGATTGCAAGTGTTGTGCATTCGAGTGCTTGCCGTTCGAGTCTTGGAGTTGAATCTGGTGCTAATACACTCGAGTACATACTCTCTGTTTTATCCTCAGAACATATTTCATCCAGTTCTTCAATAACCACTGAACTTTTGAATGGCTTGTGAGAATCCAAAAGCTTCCCATAATACTTAGCTTCTATACTCAAGTACCCCTCAGCGGCTGGCTTAGTCAATGCAACTTGTAGTTGGTCTTCAGCTGCCAACTCCTCTAAAAGCTCATCAACTAATGCGTCTATTTCTTGAACTGAGAATACCTGACCCTCAATTGTTGGTTTCTTAATCGCATCATTGATGTTGAATTTCATCTTGAGATCTGGACCAAATTAGCTCGATAACCCCATTCTTTACATCAATTAGCGCACCTGCTGTGGCTAAGAAAGGTCTTCCAAGCAGCAGGGGGTCTTTAGGCTCTTTTTCCATTTCCAGAACGATGAAGTCTGTTGGTATCTCAACTCCTCCCACCTTCACTGGAAGGTCTTCTAAAATACTATGCGGGATTCTCAATGACCTATCTGCTAGAACCAATGAGATCTTGCAAGGTTTATAGGCGACAAAACCTAACCTTGTTGCAACTAAAAGAGGCATAAGGCTGATTAAGGCGCTAAGATCGTAGAGACACTTGCTGAATGACAGAAGTCCAAGCGAGTAGGGAATTGTGAAGGTTCCAGGATCACCAAGCTTTTTTGGCACTACCTTCCTCTGGATTATAGCACTGATCTCATGCGTCAACACTACCATTCCCTCGACTTCTTGAGTCCTCTCTTTAACCGTTTTTTTCAGAAATTTTTGGTAAGGAGGTATCAATATGAATGCATCTAAGATAGGAATCTTCACCTTGATATCCTTCATCTGCCCATCAAAAAGGGCTTTATATTTCTCCGTCAAATCCTTCTTGAACCTTTGAGGGAAAGGTAGTTGGGGTTTGTAAGGTGGTGGAACAAAAGCTCTGCCCTTCTTTTGAACTGCTGTAGGTGGTTGTGTATCTGAAACACTGGGTTTTGATTCCAATGTATCTGGCTTAGCTTTAGGCATGGAATCTTCAGCAGACTGTGGCTTAAGAGCAGCTCCAGCTCGAGTTACCTGTTCGAGTATCTTGTCTACAGTGGAAGTTTTCGTCTGATCAGTGATGAGAGAATCCTCCCCCTCCTGAACCTTACTGTCCTCAGTATCCTTGGAATCCTTTGCTCGAATTAGCAGCTCACGTCCACTTCTCAGAGTGATAGCGTTGGCGTGATACTCTTTTGTATTGGGAACTGCTTCCCTGGAAGTTGCCCATTCGTCTTCACAGAAGAAGATGATGCTTACTGATTCTCCACATACTTAAGTCTTGCGTTTAGTGTCTCAAACTTGCAGTTGAGATCATTGTGAGAGGCATCAATTTTGGAATGCACCTCAGTAAACTTCTGCGTGATTTCAGTAGTTGACGCTTTCTGCCCTTTAAGTATCTCTTGTAGCAAAGTAAGAACTTCAGGTGGTTGTGTTGCAGTTGCTGGAGCTTGCGTTTCATACCCAATAGGCACGGTCGGAGTTTGCTGGTAACTCTGGTGATATGGTTGCTTAAGGACAAAAGGTTTGGAGTGAATATTCTGGGGTTTAGGTGGGTAGACCTGGTCTTGGGAATTTGCTACGTTGGTATTTCGATATGAGAGGTAAGGGTGTTGCTTGTAGTTGTTGTATAGCTTGTAACCACCACCTTGATTTTGTAGATAACTAATCTCCGCAACCTGATTATCCTCCTCATCTTGAAGATGTTCATTACTAGTCATAAAGTGAACATCTTTCTGTTGCACCAGCAGCAGCTTGTCAATTTTCTCGTTCAGGGTCTTTAGAACCTTCTTGCTGACTATGTCTGTATCCACTGTACCATGGATGGTCCTATCGTAGTCCTCATTATACTACCCATCTGCTTGTGCCATATTCTCCACTAACTCCCAACCTTCTTCCAAATCCTTGTTTAGGAAATTTCCGTTGCTGGCAGTATCCAGTAGCCTTCGGATGTTAGGATGAACACCTCTGTAAAGGTTGCTAAGCAACTTTTTTGGAGCATAACCATGATGGGGGCACTGGGTTTGATAAGTTTTGTATCGCTCCCATGCTTCAGCAAAAGTATCATGGTTCTGCTGTGTGAAGCTCGATATAGCACTCATGAGCTTTGCTGTGCGAGAGTTCAAGAAGAACTTGCTCAGAAAAGTAGTTTTGCCACCAGTCCAAGAAGTAATAGATCCTTGTTGAAAATGTTTCTCCCAAATGCGGGCTTTATCTCCGAGTGAGAATGGAAATAGCCTAAGTTTAAATGCATCCTCACTTAAACCATTAAGCCTTTGCATACCACAAATGCGCTCGAACTCGTCCAAGTGATCAAGAGGGTCTTCAGAGGGTAGTCCATGAAACAGGTTGTTATGGATCATGGAGATGAGACTGCTCTTGATCTCGAAGTTGTTGTTTGAAATAGCTGGAGGCAGATTCCATGTCTCTGGGTATGAGTGCTTGGTGCATCTCCACCTCTGATTATTTGAGGCCTCCTCTGTCGAGGTCCATCCACAGGAGGCAGGGTCGGTATGCTTAGGTGGAATTTGGTGTGTTTGCGAGTTTGTTGGGGGATTCATTTCAACTGGATCTTCTGGTGCAGTTTCTAGTTGGTGTTTCTTTCCTCTCAACTCGCGTGGAAGTTGGTCAATAGTGTCAAGAGGTTGGAGTAGGTTATGACTCCCTTGTGAACGTGTCTGCATACAATATGTGAACTCAACTCAAACAGTAGGTTGTAGCGGACTCACTAAATGTTGAAATCACCTGAAACAGTGACAAAAGACAGTATCACAGGTGAGTAAGTAACAAGAAACAAAAACAACTTGAGCTTAGAAAGTTAATAATCCTAAATGTAACTAGCAAAAACCCATTTGGCAACGACACCAAATTTATAACACGATTTTAGTGTGTTTTTCAAATTCTATTACACTAAAGTGTCGGTGTAGTATAATAGGTGTCAATCCAACTGGGCGTGTAGTTATCACTCAGAATGCAGTTAATTATCCTAATTCAATCCAATCAAAGTTTGGTTTGTCTAACAACCTAGATCATACTTAAAACAAAAATGAACAAATCAATCAAAAATTAAAAAAAAGAAGTTGAAACAAAGCATTAAGCAGCAATCTCAAAAGTGAATTTAACGCAAGATAAGAAAACGGGTTCCTGAGGGTGAGTGTCACGGATCAGCGTGACTCTTAGACCAACTAGGCGCTTGACAACACTCAATAAAGCTAATCTCTAGGTAGCGAGAACGATAACAATGAATCCACTCTCATGGCAAACAAACTCGAGTTGACTACTAACAGACTCTATCCCCATAGGCATTTTATAATCTACCCGACATGAATGATCAACCCGCTTAGAGCCAATTCACACCTCAGACATTCGATCCCTCAAGCCAAGTGTGTAAATCCCTGAAGTGGTTCAGTTAGACGCTCTATCAAACATCGATCAGATGCTAGAGCGTCTCAGAACAAGCTCCAGTTGATCAGAATAGAGCTAGTAAGTAACGTACCAAAACAGAAGAGATCATAACAATTCTAACCTCAAGCACCTAGATAACCTAAGATTCACGCTGATCTAACTCATCCTCAAGATCCCTAGGTAACTATTCGGAATTCATGAAATTAACGCTAAACACGAAATTCATATTAGCCAACATAGATCAAGCACTCAAATGAAAATTGAAATCAACAGTGAACGTAAAAACTGAATTTCATAAAAACGTAAAACTCAAATTAGAAAGATTTGTTCAGGAATTACAAAAGCTAATGTCTCCTCACTCGAAACAACAAATAATCCCTCAGATCAGAAAACTGGATGGATCCCCAAAATCATCCCCCACTCAAAGTATATAGATCACTCAGCACAAACACAATAAAATTTGGCCCAGTAAGAAAATGCCCAATCTTCAGTGGATCTTGAAGCCAAGCTCGATCCAGACGCTGATCAGGTCCATGATCAGAAATCTTGCGTCTCAAGATAAAACATACTCGAATTGTAGCTCCAGTGCAACATGCGTTCGTTCGAGTGTCAGCTCACATCTCGAGTTCTTCACGTTTCCTTTGCCACTCCACTCTAGTTTGAGTATGATGGGACTCGATCTACAATCGAGCATCCTCCTTTGTTTCCATGCTCCAACCACACTCCAAGTGCTGCAACTTTGCATCTCTCAGCCACTAGTCCAGAAAACTCCATTTTCGCACTTTCAGTACCTAAAATCCCCTCAAATGCAATATGCATGCTGATGCAAATGAATAAAGCTATTTGTACTCTAAAATGATGATAATATATTAGATATGCATGTAAAAACGACTAAATAGAACTCCTAAAATGTGCTAAAAACCTTACATATCAATTTGGTTTCGGTTCGAGTTTGGGTTCACTTTTCGGGTAAACAGATTTAGCATCCATTTGGATATTTGTTTGTCGGGTTTGGTTCTTTTAATTCATATATATTTTGGTTCAGATTTCAAGCCAAACAAATCCCGTGTTATAACGCTGCTATAATCCTTGTCTTATCTATTAAAGCGGGAGACACTTTAATTTTGACTGTGTTATATACTATAGGATAAAATTAACCTAAGGTTCATAACAACCCTTAAAATAGGTTTAAAATATGTTCTGTTACAGACTTTAAAACAAAAATTTAAAATTAATATAAAATTAATATAAAACTTTAAAAAACTAAAATTTAATAAAAGTATATTGGTTATTGATTTGGTTCTGGTACGAGTTTGGATGCGATTTTTCCGGGATACATAGATTCATGACACATTCTAGTATTCAATTGGGTTCAAGTTTATCTAATTCGGTATTTTGGTTATTGAAGACTTATTCAAATATATTTTTTCGGATAGAGTTTGGTTCTATATAGATTGAATTCAGATTTGTGTATTTTTTATATAAAAATTCATAATTAAAAAAATTTAATTGAAAAACTCAAAAAAACTAAAATTTAGTTCGGGTTCGGGTACGAGTTTGGTTTTTTGAGGTACATAGATTTAGAACCCATTTGAATATTTTTTCAGGTTTTGTTCTCCTAATTTGGATCAATTTTAGTTCGGGTTTTAGACATCTAAAATAATATTTTAAAAATAATACTCCAAAATATCAATACGGATCTAACAACCTAAATAAACACATTTAAAAATAAATCAAAATAATCTAATCGCGTGTTATAACATGTATAATCTTAGTTTGTTTTATAATAGGAGATGAATCTTACATTACACGCGAATCAGACTGCCTAGGCCCACTGTTTGTAGTTTACAAAATTTTACTGTAGGGCCTCATTAGGCCCATTTAAGTACAAAAACAAAAAAGCAACCTATATTTAGATATAGATTAGCCGGAAAAATATATATATAGATAAAGATTAGCGAAGTCAAGAAAACTTTCTTCGATTCAGCTTTTAAGCTATAAGGTATTGAATCATCAAAACTTTCTTTTATTATAAATGAAGTTACAATAAATGTATTATCATGGCACACAACATGTATCTCATTTTAGCGGTCAATTAGGCTTTTGGCTGGTCAAAAACTGTTGTATATTATTAAATTATTAATTCGTATGTCTTCAGAGTCCACTAACTGAGTGCACATAATTATTTGATAATTCATGCCATCATGAAACCATTATATCATAATAAACATGATTAAAATCTTAAGCTATATATTGGCCACTAATCATGATATGAAGTAAGCAGCTCTAGTGATCAAATAATATTTGATTATTATATAACTAATTCACAACTACAGATAGAAGAAAGCTCACTTTGAAAACGACTCCATTACAATATTATAAAAGCATGTTCTCCCTCTCTAAAGTATGCCGTTAATTTGACTAAACCACTTGAACCATGTTTATCTCTAAATTAATGTATAGCCATCTTATTATTAAAAATGAGAAATATAACAAAAAACCGTTACTTATTGATTAATTATATATGATTATAATAAGGTAAACTATTATTCTAGAGATGAATCTTCCCGATTAAACCATGTTCTCGAATTCTTATTATTATTTTAAAGGGCCAAAAAATAGGTGATCTAATTAAGCATGAAGTAGTAAGTTTAAATGTCATCTTATTCTATTTGGAGAATTTATGTTATAGATCAGATCTTATTGTTGATCTAATACTTACTTGTTGACAAAAAAATTATTATTTTAACGAACTTAAAAAATCACACATGGATAAATATGCTTAGAAAATAATTTCTAACTTTTAGTAACACATATTCCTAATAACTTTTAAAAATATATAAATTTTTCCATGTAAGCATTAAAATTTGATACTTATATATATATTTATATATATATAATTTTCCTAGGAAACAGGTAATATATTTTTACGATCAGGTAATAGATGAATATGTTTATGCTGAAAACAAAATGCAAAGAATGGAAGGTTTGCCTTTACTCTAGTGGCATGTGGTAAATTCACTAAAGGTAGTCACGTTTGTATATCCAAAGAATGAGTTCTACTGCTTATATTATATAAAAATTTAGCTAATGAGCCGAGTAATTGTGGCCTAATATTATTGAAAAAAATACAAAAAATAAGACGAATTAGTATTTATTTAGGTAGTGGAAATTTGGACGGTGAAATGGGTCCACTTTTTATGTGTGTACTTTGAAAGTAAAGCTCTACAACCGAAATCATAAGATATCTATTTACAGATCAAACAAAATAGAAATGATACTTATTTACTTCAACCAAAATTATTCAAAGGTAAAAAAAAGTAAAAAAAAAATTATTACATCAATTTTTTTTAATGCAAATACGTTCGAATAGTATTGAATATGTTTACATCAAACATCCAAGACGTATTAAGATAGAAAAGAATAGATTTATTGAATATGTTTGGGGATAAAATGAGTAGCAAAACCATTAGTTAACTAATATGGAGAGAGTGGACATAAACTTGGAAACGTAAGCCGACATTGTGATCAGTGAAAGGATAAAAAGTGATAATGCGAACAAAGCATTCACCTATACATTGCCTTTTCATGTTTCTTCCTTTTTCATATCATCCAAAACCAAACAAAGTTTTGCGTCATCCATGTTTTGCCTTTAATTATCATAATTTATCTTGTTTTACTAAAATTTAAATATTTATATAGTTATATATTTTTAAAAAGTATCCAAATTAGTAAATGTAAATTTCCTTATTTCGGACGGATATACTTATATAAGATTGTGTAAAAGACTTGATTTGTGTTTAGCCATTTACATAGCTATACATACATGACGTAAGACTTATATAAGGAAATGAGAATATATATATATAACCAAGATATATACTAAAACCTGAGTGTGAGAGACTTACTTATATTGATATATTCGTTATATATCCTTTCATGACGGTAGAGAAATAACTCCAATCTTGTCTCTCAGGTGTTGAAATGTTGCTCGGGACATAGATTTTTTTGACAGTATTTGTGAGATGTTATTTGGTGGAAACATGAGCAACGCAAAGAAGCTTTGCCTGAATGTGATCCCGAACAAAGTGGAAGTCTATTATGATGTGTTTCACGCGTGAGTGGAACACGAGATTGGCTGAGAGGTATGTGACACCAAGATTATGAATGTGTGGAGAGAGATGAGATTGTCATTTCGTAGAAAAAGACCATTTGTAATAGTACCTGCAAGGTAAAAAATAATTTGTTTGGCTGCTTGCCAATGGTCCACCGCTGGTGACTGTATAAATTGGGAGAGGCGGTTGACAACAAATGCAATGTTCGAACATGTGAATGAGAGGTACTATAAGATGCGCAGTAGTGTGCGAGAGGTGGTTGGCGATTCAAAAGCTTCACCAGACTGAGAGAAGTGTTGATTCATTATCATAGGTGTTAGTGTTAGTTTGGCATCATCCATCTTGTATTTGGCTAGCATATCGAACATGTATTTGCGTTGATTAAGGTGTAAACCTTGCTGAGTTTGAATTGCTTCAATTACCAAGAAGTAAGAGCGCTCTCCCAAGTCTTTGACTGAAAATTTTGATGACAGAGATTCAAGTGTGCGCTTCAAAAATGTGTAACTATACAGTAGTGATAATGTCTTATATTTACTCTAGAACATAAACCAAAACACCACCTTGACATAGAACAAAGAGAGAAGTATCGGTAATAGAGTTTATGAAACATGCACTTACAAGAAAGTTTTTCATCTCCAAGTACCGAGCACGTGGGGATTTTTTGAGTCCATAAAGGGATTTCTTAAGACGGTAGACAAGTGTACGATGTTCGGGATCGATGAATCCAGGTGGTTGAGCAACATACACGTCTTTAGTAAATGTGCCTTGCAAAAAGGCATTATCGACGTTTATTTGTCTATTTAGCCATAAGCGAGCTACGATGACATCAAGTACTATGTGAAATATGGTAGATTTATTTACATGACTGAAGGTTCGTACTAGTCAATGTCGAGCTATTAATTGAATCCCTTTGCGATAAGTCGTGCTTTGAATTCATGAACATTTTCAGTTAGATAAAAGTTTGTTTAGAATACCCATTTTGTATAGACGAGACTATAAGAGGGATTATCTGGTACCATATTGAAGGTATCATTGCATATAATGGAGTAGTATTCATATGCCATCACTGCACGTCATCACTAACATTTTTAGTGATAGAGACGATGCCAAATTTTGGGTTGGGCTTGATGATATTATTTTTGGCCCTTGTCTTCATTAGATGCACATTGTTGGGGTCAGCAGATGGATTTTGGCTTTGTGGTGCATTGGCTTTTGCTACAGAAGATGAAGATGATTGCTAGATCTCAATTTGGGCTTGAGAGGACGATGGGATTTGTGGATCTGGTGTTGGTTGTGAGTCTCGATCCACTTTAGGCGATGACCGTGAAGCTTCACGATGGCAACATTGGGGGCATTAACGGTGATTCATCGATAATTGGTAGAGCATGTGTTGGAGACAAAACCGGCATGACTTGATTTAGTAGTGATAATATTGAATTTCTTCTCTCGTAGGTGACGAAGCTTCTGACGATCTCATTGCTACAAGGGTAGGAAGTGATGAAGTCGTTTTGAATGGCTGAGGGAGAAGAATTAAGGTAGGTGAGGCATGATTGAATGATGAAGGTGAGTATGGTGTGGAGGTTTGAGAGAGTTGAGCGAATGAGAACTGCGATTCGTCAAAGAAAACATGGCGAAAGACATATAGACAATGACTTTTGGGTTCAAGGAAAACATATGCGCTTTGGGTTAACAAATAACTCAGAAAGATACATGGTTTGATTTTGTTTCAAGTTTATGGTTGGTATAGGATTTAAGCCACATGTAGCATAAGAATCTGAAAATTTTGAGTATGTGGTAGACGGTTCATTTTGAAAGAGGCATTGGTACGATGATTTTAGGGGTTATTGTAGTTGTTGGTAGACAGTTGTGTCAAAGTAATATGTCCAGTAGGTGGTCGAGATTGAGGCATGAGAGAGTAAAGCTATGCTTGTCTTGACAATGTGTCGATGATGGCGTTCGGTAAGACCACTATGTTCGTCAGTATAAGGAGGAGATGCTAGGTGGATGATTCCATGCGAGGATAGGAAGTGACGTAGGGCAATGAATTCTCTGCCATTATCGGAGAAAAGAGTGCCAATTTGGGTTTTGAAATTATTTTCAACAAGAATTGTGGATTTGGTAATGATTTCACAGATTCTAGACTTTTGGTGGAAAGGGTATTGCCATGTCTAGCGACTGAAATAATTTACAATTATTAAATAATGGAAAGAATTTGTGAGAACCAAACATATGTAAACAAGTACTAAAATAGATGATTATAGGTAATTGTAAATTCAGAAAAACAAACTTTTTGAGTTATTCATGAGGCAAGCATTGTAAAAGAAGGAAGAAAATAAATCGGAAGTTGGTAAAGAAAAAACAAAGAGCACATTTTTTATAATAGGTGCAGAGGAATAGCCAAACTTATAGTGTGAGTGGATGTATTGGTTTTTAGGTTGGTGGTGGCTATGGTGAAAGCTAAAGGTGGTGATGACAGGGGTTCACCATTCATAAAACTCTTTTTTAATATGTCATTGGAGCTATGGGACCCCGTATGAAGCTCGTTCACCTGAAATAAGGTAAAAAAATCAATAGACACACAATTAGTGTTACAAAGCTTATGAACTAACAACATAGTTTTGGTAATTTCGAGAAAATAAAGGATATCATTGAGATAAATGGGTTGAGTAAAGGATGGTAAGATATGTGGACCTTGTGAAGGTGAGGCGATGCTATTTACAATAAGTGACTGCTTTGTAACACTTTCTCATGAAGCATGTGCATAAGCCAGGTGCGCTTAATCAATAGAAGGTGAATATTTACATTTTTTAAATTTTATAAGGCGTATATTTTCCAAAACTTGTTTATGTTTACAAATTTTCTTTCACTGAATATTTATTTAGTAACTACAAGTCTACGATCCTAATTTGTATAATGATCCAAATATTTAAATTCAACTCTATTGCTCCACCGCTTTCTCTTATTTAACTTTTCATCTTCTTCTTCTACCTTTTGCTCCATAGTTCTTTCTTTGGTTTTATCATATCTAGTTCATAATCTACAAGAAAAATAGACATAGGTAGGAAATATGCAATTCCTGGAGAGAAATATGGTAGTTTTAAGTGCATGTTTTGGGATAAAGTGTGTAATGGTGGAGTTAAACGTATAAAAGATCTAGCTTGTGATTCCAAGAATATTAATGCATATCCATGTGTTCCTGATGATGTGAAGATGGAAATAATAACCTTCATGAAAAACAAAAAAGAGACAAAAAACCACTACTCAAATGTTGTCACCATTTCCTGAATACAATAATTATGATGATGAAGCAAAAGTTCAAATACAGCCTACTCAAGGATGTGGTCAGTCTTCTTTGAAGAAACGCAAATGTCCAATGGATAAGTTTGCGTGTTCGACTCCTTCTGATGTTTTGAATGAAAGAAAGATATAAAGGAAAATTTTGGAGCTTGTGATAAGGAATTTAGATACAAAGTATGTAGTGTTATTGCAAGGTTGTTCTATGATGCTACAATTCCATTTAGTGTAGCTACTTATGAAAATTTTAAAGAGGCATTCGAGTTAGTTGGGTAATACGGTTCTCGCTTGCCATCATCCATCTATGAGATACGAGTTCTTTTCTTAAGAAAGAAGTGAAAGAAACTCAAAAGCAGTTAGTAGAATACAAGAAATTAGAATAGGTAACTAAAGGATGTTCACTAATATCGGATTGATGGTGTGATTCAGTTGTTCAAAAGCACATTATTAGTTTTTTTGCTAATTCACCAAAGGGATCAGTTTTCGTCTGAGTTGATGTTTCAAAGGTGGTGAAAGATTCAAACTTGCTGTTAACATGCTTGATTGTATGCTGGAGGAAGTTGGAGAAGCAAATGTTTTCCAAGCGATAACAGATGATGCTTCAAATTATGTGAAAGATGGTATGTTTATCCTTAATCTAATAAGCTATATGATATTCTGTTTTTCCATATTTTTTGTTAAATACTTTTTAAATTATGGTTTTGATTTGTAATGGTTTTGCATTGTAGGAAAATTATTAATGACCAAAAATTACATCTATATTGGATGTCATGTGCAGCACACTACATAGATCTCATGGTTGAGGATATTGGAAAATACTCATGGTGAAAAATGCAATTAAAAACTGAATTTTCATGAATGGCTACATCTACAATCATACTTAACTTGTGAGTATGGTGAGGAGATTAACAAACCAAGAGAATCTGCATAGACTGGCAGTTACTCGATTTGCTACATCATTTATCACACTTGCCAAATATCACAAGCAGAAGAGAAATTTAAAGAATTTTTTCACTTCTCAAGACTCAAATGATTCTAAGTGGCCAAAGGAAGCATGAGCATGGAAAGTGAAACAAATCATTATAGCATTTGGAGGAATGTATTGTATGCGTTTAAGGCGATATGACCTTTAGTTAAAGTTTTACGGATGGTTGACGGAGAAAAAAAGCTAGCTATGGGGTACATCTGTGAAGTTATGAAGTACATCTCTGTGAAGACCTTCAATGACAGAGAAGATGAGTACAAACAAACATATGAGATCATTGATGAGTGGTGGAATTGTCAGCTATATAAGCTGTTGTATGCTACTAGTTATTTTCTTATTCCAGAATATCAGTATTTTACACAAGGAAACGGTGGAGTGTGAAGAGGTTGTTAGAGGTTTACACGACACTATTGGAAGGGTGATTCATGACCTTGAAACAAAAGATAAAATACTTGAAGATTTGGATCAGTTTAAAAATTGTGAAGTACCCTTTGGTTGTTCTATGGGAAATAAACAATGGCAAACAAAATCACTAGGTACTAGTTAGAATTTACGAGATTATTAATCTATTAAATGATTTACACAAATTAAAAAAATTGACAATGTTAAATATTTTGCAGTTGAATGGTGGTCATGTTATAGAGTGTCTACTCCAAAGCTAAAAGAATTTGTCATAAAAATTATTAGTCTTACGTGTAGCGCAATTGGGTTTGAGAGAAATTAGAATGTATTCTAACATGTAAGTGAGTTATATAACTTATATTACAATATTAGATTGTAAGTTGTTATTCATGTTTTTTTTTTATTTTTCGAGTTCAAAACTTACCATAGAAGATGTAGGTTTTGAACTTGAAAAATTAGAGTTTTCACAAAATCGAACTCAAAAACTTTGGGTCTTCATAAAATTGATACACTCAGGTTTTAACCCTAATGGCTGATGTCTTACTGCAAGTGCACAACAAATCAGAATAGTACTTAGGGATCGAATCTACGAAGATCAAAGATTGCACTATCGGTTACTAAACCTAATTCAAGCTAAGATAAATTAAATAAGAAGTGATTGTAACTAACAACTTAAAACAAAATACGGTTGTGAAAATCAATAATAAAAGCATCAAACATCGATAATTCATCAAGAAATAAGAAATCGAATCAAGAAACTATTCAGGGCAAACAAATACCAATTCTCGAATCAGACACAGAAATATAGCCAACCCACTACCGTGGCGACGAGTACTATATCTAGCAACCTAGAACCCTAAATTGTCTTTTGATCTTAGAGATCTAAATATGCATTATCAAATTGGTCTGATAGGTCCATAATTAGGCTTAACATCAGCTTTCGTTGGTTAAGGACTAATTGCTCGTTTAAGCTAGTTCAAGCATCTAACAAGGCCTTTTGGTGAGTTAAACAACCTAAAATTATAAACAAGTTGATCAGACTAGTCTAAGCATTACACACAAAAAAAGGTAGAGAACACATAAGATCTAACCCTATTTGTTCTTAATGCATTGAATCCTTAATTTGATTAGAGAACTACTTAGACATGATCAAAGAAAACAACATAATCGATATAAGAGAAAACATAATTCAATTGCAAAAAGAATAAATAAAAGGGTTCATAATTCTTCTCCAAGTGCAGAGGATGAAATCTTCTCCTCGTGCTTACAAGAGTCTACCATAAAAAGAATTGAAAAGTTATTTCCCTAAAAACCCTATTTTTAATAGGCTAAAAATGCATCTGGTACAAAATAAAGAAAATCTGAAAATCACGTGCATGCCTGTAGATTTGTTGATCTAGGTGTAGATATATCGATCCACTGTAGAATGATCGATCTCGATCCTTGCTGGTTGTTCCACAGATCGAGCGCATATCACTCATCAAGGGAAGGAATGATCGATCCCAAGGTAGCTGGTCGATCCAAAGATCGTGCACAATTTCTAGTGTTGTGGAGATAGATCGATCTATGGATAGACGATCGATCTAAAAGTCGTGCACAGCTCCTAGTATTGTGGAGATCAATCGATCTAGGAGGGGAGCAATCAATCCTGAAAATGCCAGAACAGCTCCTTTTCGTTCCAATCCAAGTTTTGAGTGCTTTGATCCTTACCTATTTTCTACCTGAAAAATCTCTAAAAGACTAACAAAGACTCAAAAAACACCTAAAAATATGAGTCAAAACGATAAAAAAATGATACATCAACTCCCCGGGACTTAGCTCTTTGCTTGTCCTTAAGCAAACAAAAAAATTAAGAATGGAAAACGAAGTGTAAGCAAAGGACCTCATTTGTCATAAGAGTACTACAAAATCAATTCCTTTAGTAAACCACATGAAAAACTTCCTTAACAGAACCGCGACCACCTTGTACTTCCCACATACCTTACAACTGTCCCAAGCAAACTCCATAATCCAAGTGAGTGACTTGAATGTACCATACCGACTTCCTAAGGTATCTAGGTGCGGTCTCATCGAGGGGATATCGATCAAAGGAACATGGGTTTTTTCCTACTTACCTAGGGTATCATTTTATTTTTTATCGTCTGCCTAACCATTTTTTCCTACTTACCTAGGGTATTATTTTCTATTTTTATTGGTTGGCTCTTTAGCAACTCAAAGACTGAAAGAAAGAGTAGCGTCATTGGAGTTTTACTGAGACTACCAAAATTGCATCCAACTTTGTTTTATATTTACTTCAGACGTAGCACATTCAGCACAAGTACTTAGAAAAAGTTAGAGAAAGAGGAACCACACTCACACAGACAAGTCATTCAGGAATGAAGAGGGAACCCAATCCGATGTATGTCAACTCCCTTGACAAGAGAATTAAATCAGGTTAAGTGTGAAGCCGGCATGAGATTCTTAGAACACCCAAGAAGATATGAGTAATGTTGAGAAGCTGCATAGTCTCTGAGTTTTTCAATAGTCAATTGATTCCTGTCAGTTATGAGTCAATGGTACTTAAGTTCATGAAAATCTAGTAAACTTTGAAAATCATAGTTCCTACAACCGGTTTTTAGACTCCATAAGCCCGAACTGACTCAAGAAAAACATAAAAATGACTCAAAATGCAAACAAAACAAAGAGAAATAGCATTAGTCACAACATATGTCCTCCCTCAGACTTACTTCACATTGTCCCGGTGTGGGAATAAACCTGAAGGAAGCATGATTTACACAGAAAAATAAGAAAAAGAAAAATACAAAATACTAAAAAGAAACAGATAAGAAAAATGATCAAACTCTACTGGTACTGCGTACTGAAGCTCTCGCGATTTGTTGGAGTGCGGAGACATCGTGATATGTGCATATTAATGGTTTTTTTATCGTCCTCGTCGTCTGACACAGCAGTAGGCCTGTGTCCAGCAACATCGACATCTAACGTATGAAAAATAAAAATTTCAGACATAGAACAAGATTCATTAGAAGACAATAAGCTAGATATAGCTGCAACACAATAAAATCTAGCAATGCAGCAAGCAATTCGTTCCATACTCAATTCTAAACCAAAATGTCTAAAAATTCTCTAAATTCTCCTTCAACTTTAAAATCAGATTCTACACAAAACTCCTCCAGAATTGGGCAAGTCCAAGCACGAAATTATCATACAATAGCATAAAAAGATAGACTATGCATCACAAATCAAGCACATTACAATATATACAAAAACTCCAAAACCTTAAATTTTTGTAGAATGAAATAATGGAGAAAGAGGTTCGTACCTTTGCAGATCAAGAATAATCCTAGCATATTAAGAAAGATGAAGAAAATCCGAGTGGAATATGCTCAAGAATCATTCAAAAATTTTGAGAATTTAAAGAGATATGTCCGATTAAAATTATTGGAAAATTCTCTCAAAAATCGCCCAAGAAGGTTTAGTTCTTTGAAAATTGATGGTTTTGATCAAAAAAAGGTTAAGTTCTTTCTATTTGAAAAGTGTTTTTGGTTCAATTTAAGTGAATTGAACTAGTTTTCGAAATTAAAAGACTAACCTTGAATGTATACGAACGATCTCTCTGATGGATCGATCGATCAGTTGTTTCCTCTCGAAATCTTGTCCTTGAGATTGATCAATCTAAAGTGATGAGGTTGTTATGCAGGTTGATCGCAAATGCCACCTGACATAATCTTTCGATCTTAAGTACTGATATCGAGAACCAAGTCATGTGCATTATGTATGTGATTTTTGATGCTTTTTAGGTCAGTTCTTAGAGTCATTTTTCATCCATATCATAGCATTTGTACCATTCTAGAGTCCTTTGAGGTTCATTTTCATGTTTTTCACTTCCATACCATACATTCTGCATAGGGAACGGATTTAGGTATCTTAAGGAGCATTTTGGAGCCAAATGGATGCAAGGAACGAATCAGGCAAACCTAGGAAGACTTGGATGAACAAAGGAGCAAAAAAGTCAGAGCTCAAAGCCCCCTCAAACCTCAACCTCGCACCATCAAAAGCGAGGATTGACCGAAGAACCTCACCTTGCACAAATACCTCGTGTGAAGGCCTGAAGGATGACACAAAAACCTCACCTGTCTGAAGAAAGAACCTACATCGCGACCAAGCCTCGTTCTCCCACTTCGAGGACCACCTCAAAATGACACTTGTTGACCATTTTGAGGCGGTTTGACTAAGAAACTAGGTTTATATTGTTTAGGCTATAAATAGGCCCTTGAGCCGCAAAACTCGGCATTGAAAAATTCCCATCTTTTATGCAAAGTTTTTAGTATTTCTCTAAATTTTGTAGAACTCAAATCCGTATGATTATTGGAAGTTAATTTAAGGTTGATTTCATTTTGTCTTCTACTTTTTGATCTTGTTTTAGCTTTTAGATTTTTGTTTTTTACTTTTCATGCTAGTTACTTCTTCTTCAAAGTTTAAGCTCTCACCCGCCATGAGTGGGTAGATCAACCTTGGGCAAGGATGATATGAGGTAGATCGATGTGAATCTTTGTAGAACTAGGTTGCTTCTAGTTAGATTAGACAAGATCCTACTAGATCTAGTGGTCTTAATGCTGATTTCATTTTGTCCACTTGAACTCGGATCAGTTTCTCCGCGGCAGACTAGGGTTTGCCGAGGTGCCAATCTTAGCTAGATTTAGAGTAATCTTCATTTGGGGCAAGAGATTGTATTCCTTCTGAGATTACTAGCTTTTAGAGGGTCCAATCTTTATGCTCACCCGATCTAATTTCTACTAAAAGGGTAGGTTCGGAGTTTCCTCGGGTGAAGGGTCATGATCGTGAGAGCGACTTGATCGAACCACGATCCCCTCGCTTTGGATCAATTCCCGATTGGGTTGTTAATAAACTGATTTCCTCCGTAGCTTCACATTGATCCCCAACCTCTTTCCACCTTGCCCATCTACTTATTTGCAAATTTATTGTTCAGATCTCATTCTACTTTTTCATGCTCTGTTTTTGGATTTCCTTTTGTCTTGTTATCCTTGCTATTTTGTCTTATTCTCATGCATTAGGTTGGTAGATTGTGACAGAATTTTTACTCACCATTTGAGCTTGAACTAAATAGGTTGATTAGTCTTAATTGCGTATCATCATTCCAAGTATTGGTTGGACACATACCCATCACTTACCACTCCACCATACCACAATGACTTGATAAAAAGTAACTGTAAAAACCTTTTATCAAATTGGCATCGTTGCCAAATCAGAATCGCTTGATTTCAATTAGGAAATTTCTTTGTTTAGGATCAAGTTCGCCTCTATTTTGTATTAAATCATTTGTTTGTGCTTCAGAACTTGGATTTTAAAGACCAAGTTCTTATCCTATTGATAAAGTTGTTGTTTTTGCTGCATTTGCAGGCCTCGCAAGTACTCCTCGATGGTTGCACGTGTGTGCAGAACATTGCCAACTTCTACTTAAAATCTATACTCGATGTCTAGCCCCGAGTTCAGGAAACTTCGCCTTCCTCATTTCCAGCCCTCGCTATGGTCACTTCATCAACAGATGCGTATACCGATCAGGATTACTCAGACGTCCCTAAACACAACACCACACGGATGATAGGCGCAGCCGACAAACCAACAGCCTATTATCCTCGGTATGGAATCAACCCACCACCCGTACCCAACCAGACTTTCGAGATTAAAGGTAGCCTCATTGCTATGGTTCAACGCATTAAGTTCCATGGATTGCAATACGAAGATTCACTTGAGCATCTCGATGAGTTTGAAAGGTTGTGCGGAACTACTCAAATAGACGGATTGAGCAATGATGCACTCAGACTACATTTATTCCTGTTTTTCCTCGAAGAAAAAGCCCAAAACTGGGAAAAACATCTACCTCCTGGCCAGATAACATCTTGGGCCGAGTGCAAGAAGGTATTCTTGAATAAGTTCTATTCCCCTTCCCACACCTCAAAACTACATACAACAATCTTTCATTTCACTCAAAATCGATCATTAAGTTTCCTTTAAGCATGGGAACGGTTTAAAGACTACGTCTCCTAATGTCCGCATCACAACTACACAATTGAGTCCTTACTCAGCACCTTTTACCGAGGAATTCGGTCGAGGTATCGAACATTGCTTGACACAGCAAGCAACAGTAACTTTATGCAGAAGGATATAACTGCCGAATGGGAGTTCATTGTAAACCTTTCTCAGGCTCAAGAATAGTATAATGAAGATGATGCAACTAGCGGAATCTATTCTACCGACTCAACCGTACCAAGCAAATCAGAATTCCATATAATGAATGCCAAAATGGACCGTTTGTTACGGACTAGACCAAAACCCGACCCTACCAAGGAAGCGACTAGAATCAAAGAAGTCAGTTTGCTTGAACATACCTTCACTCCAACCGTCTCACAACCAGCTGTATTGGATACGTTACATGAAATATTTACCATCCCTTGTTCTCTCGGAACGTTATCTTTCCAAAATTGCTTGTGTGATTTAGGAGCCTCGATAAGTCTTATGCCTCTCTCGGTTGCAAAGAGATTAGGATTCAGAACTTTCAAAGCATGCAAGATCTCATTGATACTCGCTGATCGGTCTAAGAGGATACCACATGGAATGCTTGAAGATTTACCGGTTAATGTGGAAGGAGTGCAAATCCCAACAGACTTTGTTGTGCTCGAAATGGATCAAGAACCAAAAGACCCTTCGCTCTTTGGTAGACCTTTCCTAGCTACGGCTAGAGCTTTAATTGATGTGAGAAATGGAACAATGGGCAAAAACATCAAAATGAATTTCCACATCGAAGATGTATTGAGGAACCTACCATTGAGAACCAAGCATTCTGGATCCAAGAGATAGATGATCTAAAAAATGAGCTGCTTGAGGAATTGCTCACAAAGGCTCAATTGCAAATTGCGCTAACCACGCCGATTCGAGATGAGTTTTATAGGATGCCTATCAACCAGCGAGAAGCTCAGTCGTGATTGAGGAACTGGTGGAGTCAAATATTAAGAATGAATGAGCGATAAAAGGGATCCCAAGCCCTTTGCAAAAAAGAATCGCCAGGTCTGTTGAGCACTCAGTCATGCACCTCGCAGCAGATGACACTGAGGGAACCTTTAAGTTAGTCCAAGACGATTGGTCCGAACTTAAGGCACATAAAGTTGAATTGAAAACACTTCCTGATGGGCTAAGATACGCTTTATTAGGTCCTAATTCTACATATCATATAATTGTTAATGATGCCTTGAATAATGAAGAGCTTGAAATGTTGCTAGCCGAACTTAAACGCTTCAGAAGAGCTGTAGATTATTCGCTTGAAGACATTAAATGAATCTCACCTAGCTTTTGCGTGCATAGAATTCACCTAGAAGATGAATCTAACTCTAGCATAGAGCCCCAAAGGAGGTTGAACCTGGACCTTAAAGAGGTAGTAAAAAAGTAAATCCTAAAGTTGCTTGATGCGGATGTAATCTATCCCATCTTCGATAGCAAATGGGTTTCCCCTGTTCATTGTGTTCCCAAAAAGGGAGGTGTCACTGTGGTTAAGAATGATAAAAACAAAATGATACCAACTAAAAATATTACGAGGCATAAGATGTGTATAGATTATAGGAGACTAAATTCATCTACTAGGAAAGATCCCTTCCCGTTGCCTTTCATTGATCAAATGGTAGAACGTCTAGCAAACCACAAGTATTATTGCTTTCTAGACGGGTATAGTGGATTCTTCCAAATCCCTATACACCCAGATGATCAAGAGAAAACAACTTTTACTTGTCCTTATGGTACTTTTTCTTATAAACGAATGCCATTTAGTATTTGAAATGCTCCCGCTACTTTCCAACGTTGCATGATGTCTATATTTTGGATTTAATCGAGGAGATGGTGGAAGTCTTTATGGATGACTTCTCCGTCTATGGCACTTTATTCTCCTCTTGTTTGTCAAATTTATGCAGGGTTTTAAGCAGGTGTGTAGAGACCAACTTGGTGCTTAATTAGGAGAAATGTCACTTCATGTTCAAGGAAGGGATTTTTTTGGGGCACAAGATTTATGAGAAGGGCATTGAGGTTGATCAAGCCAAGATAGATGTAATGGTTCTACAAACCCCAAAGACTGTAAAGGACATTAGAAGCTTCTTGGGTCACACCGGGTTTTATAGAAGGTTCATCAAAGACTTTTTGAAGATAGCTCGGTCATTAACTCGCTTATTATGCAAAGAGGCAGAGTTCTTGTTTGATGATGAGTGCATGGAGGCCTTTAAAACTATCAAGTCGGCACTTATTTCAGCACCCAATGTCCAAGCACCCGAGTGGACTCTAGCCTAGATCCAGGTCATGCGTAGGTACTATATGTCCACCTGATCGACTGTGCTTAGCCTAGATCGATCTCCAGGTTGTGTGCATCTCCTTTTTTTAATGGCGTTAATCCTAGTATGGATCGATCGATCTCAGCATTCTGGCCAGAATTTTCTTACCTAAAACAAAAAGAAAAAAAAAACATAAAACTGAAAATGCAAAAAAAAAAAGTACCTACTAGTGGTTTTCCTTCCACTCAGCGCTTGTTTAAAGTCATTAACTTGACTCAATCACCTTTTAGATGGTGGTGGACTCTTAGGAGGAGTTGTTCCTCCCTTACTGAAGTAGTCATCCGTGATATACAGCTTCATGTGTGGATTTTCATCGACAAACTTGACTAGTGCAGCATCCAGTAACACTACAACTCCACAAGGCTTGACCTCTTTTATTGTAAAGAGTCCTAACCATCCTGCCTCGAGCTTTCCTATAAAAATCTTAGGATGGAAATTGACCAGAATAACTTGAGAGTTAACAGTAAATTCACGCTCAAGGATACTTTTGTCTAGATGGTCCAAGTCTGAAGTGTCATAGCAATCTATTGAGTCTTTTGCAAGCTCTCCAAGGAAACTTCTTTCCTCGTAGGACTCATATCCAAAAAACTCATCAAAGATCAACGAAGTTCAGACCACTACCTCTGATTTTGATATCTCTTTAACTCCCTTAGCTGAATTGATCATACCACATAAATTGTCACTAAATGTTGACATGAGATATGAGACTCCTTTGTCTACATTCTCTAAAACTACTCTCTTTTTCGAACCTTGCAACACAGTGAAGCCTTTTGGAACCTTGCAATTTCTAACCAGAAGTGGATAATCAACTACCCTTCTACGCAAGCACTTAGAAGAGGCGTCTCCAGAAGAAATAGAGGCATTTTGACCCTGCATAACCTCAATCCCTAGCTTCTTCATAGTCTCCAATGAGATCACATTCACACTTGCTTCAGAATCGCAAACTGCATCATCAAAATTCAGCTTCCCAAGAGTGTAAGGAATGGTGAACTCACCTTGATCTTTGTGAGTTGTTTCGGTAAAGGAATCAATGGCTTTGTGAGTTGTTTCGATAAAGTAATCAATGGCTTGTACGCTGCAGAATCGCCAACCTCATTAGCTATCAACACTTCCTTGCTGACATCAAACCAGATATGACAACATTGTAGGATTCCTTGGGATTCTTTTCCACCTTCCCTGGAAGCACTCCATGAGACCTCCTTATCGCTTCTCCAGTGTGAGCGACCTGCATGTTCAACTTCTTCACATGAGCAGATAATGACTCAAACTTGTTGTTGAGGTCATTTTACATGCCTTCAACCTTAGCATTGATCTCTTTCATAGTTTTATGTTGCTCCTGCATAAGCTTCTATATCAACGATTTGAGCTCGTCCTTAGAACTCCTAGATGAGCTTGCTGGAGCTTGTTGCTGCTGTGGTGCTGCCTGCTGAGAAAGGCTTGAACGATTTGTGCCAGTTTTGACCTATACATGAATTCTACACATAAGACTTTTGGTAGTTCTGATTGCTCCACTTCTGACCTTAATTTGGCATAAACGATTTGCCCTAAAATGGTGATTCATGTGGCATCCTCTCAGTAGGAAATACTAAGTCCTGAGAATTCTTTACATTAGTGCTCATGTAAGAAAAATAAGACTGATTTAGTCCCTTGTTCTGCCAGTTCACATAATCGACCTCTCTCTCCCTCATTCTCTCTGGAAGGTTCAAATTTTCCTACACAAATGCGATTTCTCCAACTTAATCACAATGGTCAACTCCCCTCCTGTTGGATTGGCTTGATTTGATCAGCATGTCTAGCTTCTCGGTAAGTTCGTTGATTTTTTGATACTCCACACTGTTAACTTGTCTACTTTGGTCATACTATGGACAGTGATTATCAGAACGTGCAGTTAAGTTCTCAATGAGGGTAAAAGCCTACTCTCTTGTTTTCGTCATGGAATCCCCATTGCTAGTTGTGTTCAGAGAGTTCTTATAATCCCACTTGATACCACCATAGAAGATATTCAACAGACGCTCATTGGTATAATCAATGTGTGGACAGTCTTACTGGTACTCTTTGAATCTCTCCCAAGCTTCACTAGAAGATTCACCAGAATGTTGTCGAAAGGCAATGATCTTATTCCTTTATGTAGCAGTCTTGGACTTAGTATAGAACTAGTCCAAAAAGTCAGCTCTAACCGCTTCGCAAGTGGTGAGTGATCCTGGAGGAAGTGACTTGAACCATCGGGATGCCTTGTCAGACAGAGAGTGATGGAAGAACTTACACTTCACATAGTCAGCATGGACTCCATTAGAACTCGTGGTACTGCACGTGTCTTAAAAGTTCTTGATGTGATCTATTGGATTCTCCCCTGGTAAACCATTAAAGACGTAATTCTTAACTAATCCAATTAGCTGATGTTTGATCTAATAATCTTGTCTCTGAATCAGTGGAAGATGAATAGTATACCTATTCTGATAGAACTCCTATTGTTGCCTGAGTAGAGCAATCTCTCGCTACAAGTGCTCCACAGTAACTGCTCTATCGTGACCCTCATGGTCATTCACATGAGTCACTAGATTGGTAGGAAGTTGCTGACTCAATGCTTTTGCTTTTCTATTCTTGCGTTCCACTCTAGCAAGTGTCTCATTGTCGAAGTTTAGAAGATTTTCAAAGCCTTATCTTCTTTAGACCATAAACCTAAAACACCAAAAAGAAAAAAAAAATGTAAATAGAAAGACTTAAACTAGAACTCGTTTTTTAATCAAAAGGCAACCACTTTTTCCCTGGAACCAGCACCAAAAACTTGATACACTTAGGTTTTAACCCTAATGTCCTGCAAATGCACAACAAATAAAATTAGTACTTAGGGATCGAATCCACGATGACCATGGATTACACTACCGATTACTAAACCTAATCCAAGCTAAGACAAATTAAATAAGAAGTGTTTGTAACTAACAACTTCAAACAAAATACGGTTGTGAAAATCAATAATAAAAGCATCTGGCACTAGGAATTCAGTAGGAAATAAGAAATCGAAACAAGAAACTATTCAGGGCACACAATTAACCAATTCTCGACTCAGACATAGAAATATAGCAAACCCACTGTTGTGGCGTCGACTACTATATCTTGCAACCTAGGATCCTAAACTATCATTTGGTCCTAGATATCTAAGTACACATTATAGAATTGGTCAGATAGGTCCACAATTAGCCTTAACATCAGATTTTATTGGTTAAGGACTAATTGCTCATCCAAGTTAGCTCAAGCATCTAACAAGCATTTTTCATGAGTTAAACAACCTAAAGTCATAAACTAGGTAATCATGCTAGTCTAAGTATTACACACTGCAAAAGACAGAGAACATATAAGATGTAACCTTATATGTTCCTAATTCATTGGATCCTTAATTCTCTAGGAAACTCTAAACCTGATTAGAGAACTACTCAAACATGATCAAAGAAAACAACACAATCGATATAAGAGAAAACATAATTAAACTGAAAAAAAAATAAATAAAAGGGTTCCGAATTCTCCTCCCAGTGTAGAGGATGAAATCTTCTCCCTCGAGCTTACAAGAGTTTACCATAAAAATAATGAAAAGTTCTCTCCCTAAAAAATTGAAAACCCTATTTTCATAGGCTAAAAACGTGTCTGGTACAAAATAAGGAAAATCTGAAAATCTCGTGCAGGCCCATGGATTGATTGATTGAGGTGCACATCGATTGATCCACTACAGAATGGTCGATCCTGATCCTTGCTGGTCATTCCACAGATCAAGCACAGATCACTCACAATGGGCTGGAACGATCGATTCCGAGGTAATCGGTCGATCCAAAGGTCGTGCGCAACTTCTGGTGTTGTGGAGATAGATTGATACAGGGTTAGCCAGTTGATCTAAAGGTCGTACGTAGCTCCTGGTATTTTGGAGATCGATCGATCCCGGAGGGGACCGATCAATCCTAAAAAATGCCAGAATTACTCCTTTTCGCTCCAATCCAGGTTTTGAGTGCTTTGTTCCATCCTAACTCATTTTGTACCTGAAAAGACTCTAAAAACTAACAAAGAATATTAAAAAACCTAAGAATATGAGTCAAAAACAGATAAAATGCGATACATCAAAAATCGAACTCGAAAACTTAGGGTTTTCACAAAATCGAACTTGGTTTCTAACATTGACTTTCTTTCTTAAGGTTTTGGATAGAATTTGAAGATTTTGATCTATAACCTAACATATCTACAAATTCAAGGCATAGTTTGTTGTGATTTCTTCAAGGTAAATGTTTTATGTAAAGTTTGTGGGTTTAGAATGAATTTCTTGGGTTTGACTAAAATTATTAGATTGTTTCATTATAGTTTGTCTGGAATATTTAGGTTTGTTTAATGGAGTTAGTCGACAGTTTTGTAGAGTTAGATAGAATATGTTAATAGTTTGGCAGAGTTTGCCTATAAGTTTTAGTTTAGCTTGGTAAAGTTAGGTAGAGTATGTTTATAGCTTTGTAGAGTTTGCCTAGAATGTTTTGTATAATTTGGAGGAGTTTGCATATAATTTTTAGTTTGACTTGATCGAGTAAGGTAGAGTATGTTTATAGCGTGGCGAAGTTTGCCTCAAATGTATAGATTTGTTTGGTAGAGTTTGGAAGAGTTTGTCTATAGTTTGGTACAGCTTGGTAGAGTTAGGTAGTGTTTGTTTTGGCAAAGTTAGCCTCGAATATGTAGATTTCATTGGTAGAATTTGCATATTGTTTAACAAAGTTAGGTTTATTCAAAGTTTAATTATAGTGTGGTAAAGTTTAGAAATAGGTTGGCATATTTTAGAATTGCATTGGTAGAGTTTGAAAGAGGTAAAGATAACACATGATATACTTTGGTGGAGTGTAGATGATGCATGACAGAGTTTGGTGGAGTGTAGATGATGCATGGCAGAGTTTGGTGGAGTGTAGATGATGCATGGCATAGTTTAGCACTATTATGGTATAGCTTGGTAGAGTTTGATAGAGTTTATATAACGCATGACAGAGTTCGGTATAGTGTAGATGATGCTTGGCAGAATTTAGAACTACCATGATAGAGCATGGCAAGATTGATAAATTTTATATAATGCATGCCAGAGTTTAGTTGAGTGTATATGTTGCTAGAAGAGTTTAAAAGAAATTAGAGTCTACATTATTTATGTTTAATGACTATTTTGTATAGGTACGCATTAGGCACCTATGTCCAAATCCTCTCGCACAGATCTACCATGCTTGTCTTGGAGATGTTGAAGATCATAATGTATATGATATGATCCGAGATGTACTTCTGAAATTGTTGCACATACGCACGCAATTGTTGATCATTGGTTACGAGAATATGAGGTGTATATGTGGTATTGTTTGCATGAGGTTATTTGATATGTAGCTCAATTGTACCTTATAATTTTCTTGATTTAGATCAAAATCTTCATGCACCATCAACAAAAATTCATCATAACACACATCTTCGCTCACTCCTAAAATTTTACACCCATGAGAATTATCAACCATAAAAAATTTAGCATAACTCGGCCAAACTATAATTAAAGAAGATGTAAACTCTCCCAAACTAGAACTGTATTCCGAACAAACTCTCCCAAACTAGGACTATATTTCGGACAAACTCTCCCAAACGTACCTCAAATGAGATACAAATTATCCTAAACTAGGACTAAAATTCAAACAAACTCTACCAAATGTATCCAAAATGAGAGACAAACTCTCCCATACTAAGACTATATTTCGAACAAAATATCCCAAAAGTAACCAAAATGAGAGACAAACTCTCCGAAACTATAACTATATTTCGTAGAAACGCTCTCCCAAACATATTCAAAATGAGAGACAAATTCTCTCAAACTAAGATGATAACAAACTCTCCCAACATACCCAAAATGTGAAATAGGCTCTCCTAAACTAGGAATAAATTCTGACCAACTCTGCCAAACTTACACAAAATGAGAGACAAACTTTCCCAAACTATGGAAGCAAACTCTCTGAAACTAGGTATAAATTCCGACCAAACTCTGCCAAATTATCCCCAAACTCTACAGTCTCTTTCTAACTCTCCCAAATTATTGCAACAAACTCTTCCAAACTATCAGAGCAAACTTTGCTAAACTGTAATTCCAATCCGACCAAACTCTCTCAAACTATCCGAGCTAACTCTGTCAAGCTAACCCATAAAATTGACTAAAATCTGCTACACATGCTACAAAATCTACCAAAATCATTCGAATCGTTGGAGCAAGCTCTGCCACACTATCGAAAATAACTCTGCCAAACTAACCTCCTAAAACGAGTAAACTCTACTAAACTAATCTCAAACTCTACCGAACACTTTCAACTATGAGAGCAAACTCTGCCAAACTACTTGAGATAATTTTATCAAACACTCCCAAAATATTGTTACTAACTCTACCAAACTAACCTCCAAAAGCCGAACAAACTCTGCTAAACTAACCTCTAACTCTACCAAATCTTCCAACTATTGAAGCAAACTTTGCCAAATTATGAGAGCAAACTCTGTCAAACTCTCCCAAACTATCGAAGCTAATTCTGCCAAACTAACCCCAAAAGTTAACCAAACTCTGCTAAACTAACCTAACTTCTAACTCTACCAAACTCTTCCATACAAACTCTCCAAGACTGAAACTTTTTCAGTGTGGCAGAGTTAGTCTCGCAGAGCACGTTGGTGTGACACTTTTATTTAATGTCATTTTCGTTATTATGTTATTGTTTACACATCAAAAAAGGGCAAAATAACATTGTAAGATTTTTATGAGAGTATTTGAATAATTATGAAATAATATAAAGTATATGAGTAATTAACATATTAACGTGAAGTATTTGAACTAATCATCCTAATAAATATTCTAAACCCTAATCTAAATGTCTACAAAATTTGTTCTAAAATAAGTTGTAGATATATGTAGAAAACTTAATACGAACAAAAAAAACTTGATTGATTAGATGCTCATTCTGAAGAATTTAGAATCATATTTCAACAGAAAAAAAAAAGAATTTAGAAGCATATTGTATACCGCTCATCATTAACTCTTTCCAATCTCCACACTTATTAACTTGTTAAGTAGTCCATTTAATATTAACATAATCAATAAATCTCATAATTTAAAGTAAGAAGAGAGAATCCAAAGTGTTAGATGATGGATTCAAGAGATTAGACTGCATGTAATCTTACCTAGACTGATGTAATATATGCTTTGAGTAGGTAATAATCTATGGTTGTTCTGTTTATCAAATCTTTGTGGTTAGTAAAAGGCACCATATTATTTCTTGAAAGTTTTGAAATAAAGATGGGGACATAACTTACATATTTCAAGAAATTGTATCATCATAGTCATAGATTACCAAAACAAATTAAGATTCTAGTGATATGTGAAATTGATATTGAATATTTCTTCTCAAGGTACCACGCTATTAAGAAACTATTAGTATATGTTAAAAAAGTATGCACTATTCCCTACATTATTATCATTACGAGAAACTAAAATGAATCGATATAAGTAATGATTGAAAAGAGCATCTTAAGAAATGCTTAAAAAAATCATAACAGAGCATGATTGGGTTTTAATCATTGCTCTATGCATGCTTGTTCTTAGGCCCTCACGCCCTACATCATTCTTCTTCTTTTTTTTTTGTCACTGACATTCTTCTTCTTATACTATGTATTTTCTTCGTAAAGAATCTATAATGATCTATGTGTCATGACAAACAAACAAAAAAACGCAAATGGCTCAAATTGTTAGTTCGATTTTATTTGTTGTTCTTTAAATGATTTAATAAAAATGTAAATAAGATGACCAATAGCAAATAAAGTAGGAGTTTTAGGGTAATTAATTATGTGTTAAAAAAAATACTATATAATTAGAATGTTGATTGATTTGACAGTGAAACAAATGACAAAAGTAGAAGAAATGGAAGCAAGTGGGGACTTAACGACTGACGCACGCGCACCATTCGCTTCCTTCCAAACGCACCGATTGGATATTACATTAACTCATGGGCCCCACTCTTTTCACAACATGCCACCTGGACCCCTCTCTCTATGTCTCCCCTCTCTATTCAATTTTTTTTCTTTTTTCTTATTCTAAACTAATTCACAAGAACAAATAAATCATAGAACTTTTAATTTTTTTTTTAATGACGAAGAGGTCCTGAGCCAAAATCCATACATCTCTTTAGGGTGAAACCTAAATTATTTAATATAACTCTTCATTCGAGAATAGATTCCTTTCAAGTAAGCTTAAACTCATGACCTCTTTATTATAAAAAATTAGGTTAGTAGTCGCGCTACACTGCGATATTTTTAATTTTTTTTTGTGAAATCGCAAATGTTAAAACATTAAGAAAATTTGAAGAAACTGAAAATGATGGGAAAAAATATTAATGCTATTATTTCTATGAAAATGGTCCTTAAGGCATCAAGACAAAAGTCTAAAAACTATTGATAGCATGTTTGATTGTATTCCAGGTTGGTTTTCTACTCCTTTTGGATACTAAACTCATGAATCAAGAAGAATTTAACATTAAAGAAAAACTCCAAATCTATCTTATATCATCCTTTCTGATTCTAACAGCATATTTTAATACCACTACAATATTTCGTAAGCATTGGCCTCAATGATGTTAGTCAAGTATATGAGTTGCAAGTAAAATCTTACAATCTCTCAAGATCCAATTGGAGAATCTTTATTTTAATGTCTGATTTATCAAGTAATTTGAGTTGATGTGGTCTTTTTGCTGGCTGGTACATTTGATGCGAAGCTCGGTTATGCAAAAGATCTTCTAGTTAAGCTACATGTCTAGAGAAATCAAAAACATAGTAAATATGTGATCTTTATTTTGAACAAAGCAAAATATTGTAACACAATATGTTACCTATTGAATTTTTTTTGAAAAACTTTATTAATACTTTAAGACGATATGCATACGAAATAAGCTGGCACAAAATCAAGATTCTTTAACCACAGATAGAAAATGGAAACAAAACTCGAAAATGATGGAAGATCTATTGAACAGAAAATCATAGCATAGTAAGACCAATTCTTAGATCATTCATTTTGTCATATGCATCAAACAGTTCAAGTCCGGACATGTTTTCAATTCAAAAACATATTAGAATACAAGACAACAAAAAGATTGGTTAGATCTATAGATGTGAATTAAATCTTAGAGAAAACATAAATGCATGACGTTTACCTTGCTAGTGTCTGGCAGCTTTCTCGATAGTATGACACTGAGCGCATTTGGTCATAACGATCTTCTTTCCATCCTTAGAGTTTCCACGAGACTGTTTCGTGACACAGTTATAAATAATTTGTTATGACTATACTTGTTTCAAAGTTTTTCGGTCCAAAACAAGAAGGTCCAACAGAGAATACTTCAATGTTTTATTAGACTCAAATAGCATGCCTTAAATAAAGGTCTTAAGTGCAGAAAACAAAGAATCTTTTTTACTTGAAAGGTAAAATAGAAAGAGACTCCACTACTTAAATTTATTAAACCACTATATGACCCTATAACTATAGTACTTCCAAGTAATTATTGCAGACTCATCTAAGACTCAACAACAGAGACGTTCTTCCGCTTGATTTGGAAAGCATTTATGTGATTTCTCTAATAATTTCTTCATCTTAGGCTCCTAGCCATCGTGAGAAATAAATACAAAGAAGTTGCATATTTCATATTCTTTGGCATATAATTTCTAATATATATATATATATACCAATAAATTGGTCCAATTTAGACCTTAAAAACTTGATGAAACAAGGCTGGGAGTAGATTCTACGGCCAAATAATCTCATCTAAAGTGATGTGTCATGAAAAATGATTCAGTTTTCTGTGTTTCTCAAACTTTGAAAGTCCTTACAAGCTTGTAATTATCAATTTCATGTTGTGATTTACCAGATTTGGAAGGGTTTTGAACAAGATCATAGATTGGATTGAAGATATCAAAGACAAAAACCTTAAGGCTAGAGTATGTCAGGTTTCTTGTTGAATTGTTAAGCATAAACACATCCTTTTTCATGGAAACCAAAAAAGGTTCTTGTAGCTGGAAGACATCCCATTGAAGGTAGAGAACTCACCCTGATCTTCTTTTCTCAATCTCATTCACTTGTTGCAAAAATCAATAGAAGAGGTCTCCTCTTTCTTGTAGTCTTTGCAATAGAAAACAGAGTATTGCAACGAAGAAACAGAAAGGAAAACAAAAAGGGTACCTTGATAAATATAGAGAAGTTATTAATAAGGAAAGATCCATACTGATCACCAGTGGAGTGAAGACTTTGTTAAGCAGAGGATTCGCTGCTTCCTACACTTAAAGGGATATACTGCTCCTTCTATGATTGAATCAGTTTGATGGCTTCCTGCAATTTTAGTTAAGTTTGCTCTTGTATTCTTTGAAATGCTCAACTTTTTGATGTAAGTGGATTGCATACTTTCACGAGATAGACAAAAAAATCAGTAAATTAAATATATTGAAAGAAGAATCGCTCACTTAAGAAAACCAAAAAAGGAAAAAATAAACTTCTCATTGATAAGAGGCTGACATGGTTTCATACTCATGATGTGGATCAATGTTTTAATTCGATTGGTTGTTTGAATTAAATATAGAAGCTTAAACATGCTGAGGCGTCTAATTTTAAATTTTATAACTTTGTGGTTAATTTTTTCTATATTCTATAAAGACCTTACTGAATTAGGATAGGAAGAATACTTCCTTAAACTAAGTTAGTGTTTGTTTTTATCCCAAAAAAAAGAGAGTTAGTGATTTGTCTATTTTACATACAATTACTAATATAATCAAATTCTACCTTATTTATATATTTCATTCTTTTTAATATTGGTTCTGTTTCTTAAAGAGTATCATTCTAGCAACAAAGAATAGTTATATAAACAATGTTTTTCTGCATTCTCAATGTAGTTTTTTACAAATAATTTCAATTTTAATATATATGAAATCTAACTAATTGTTACCCATAATGATTAGGGGTATACAAGATTTTTAGTATTATTTTTTAGTTTATGTGAAAAAATCTAGAATGATATTCCTTAAAAAAAAGAGAAATAGTTTTCAAATCATGATAATTTTAGTGGCAGAATTTAGAATGCATAAACATGAAGATTCATTATTCATAAGTAAAAATAAGCTCAACCTTCTCACTTTGGGTATGATTGGTAACAAAGGTGCAGAGTGTTTTTAGTTTACGTAGGGCGTTTTTCTATAATTATTACCAATCACTTAAAAACATTTTTTAAGGCAGTTTCTTTTTCGAAATGAACAGTAAAACTGCTAAAGTAAATTTTCTTTGGCTTTGACTGGTAGAGTACTTTTTGGTTTTTGTTTTTGAAAAAATCAATTATTAGCCAATCATAATTTTGTAAAAGTATTTTCAAAAACTTAAAACTGTTTTAAAAGTCAATTGTATTCTACTATTCATGTTTTTGGTTTTTTCTATTCCTAAAATCTAGAAAAAACTAGTTTTTGAGAAATCAGCGTTGATTTCTCCAAAAACCAAAAACCAACTTTTTGAGATTTTTGAAAACAGAAACTAAAATAAAAAAACTAAAACCAAAATCTAAATCTAAATCTAAAAACTAAAATCTGAAATCCAAAAAAATAGAAATTAAATCCATAAACTAGCAGCCATTTATAGCCTTTGTAAATTATTGCTTTTTATTCATATTCAAAATCACTATTATCCACCAGCGAATAAAAAACCGCTAAAGTACACTTATATATTTTTTTTCTTTTATTTTTTCTCTTTAGTTAATTCAACTTGTTTCCAAATATGTACCAATATTTTTTATAAGTTAGTTATTCAACTTATTTCTAAAAATATTTGTTTATAACACAATATTCTTGTTGTTAACACTAATATGAAATTTTGATTAGAAATTATATAATTTAAAAATAATAGTTAAAATAACTAACAAAATTGACTATAAGAAAAATTATATAATAGTACTATTATTATTTTAATATTTTTTGTAAAAAAAATATTCAAAATTATACTGCTTATTTTTCTAACAATCACATGTTATTTAAACACTACTTGTACCACACTTTATTTTGTACTGCACTTTGATCCGCACTTGGTAACTGGACCCTTTATATGAAATTTGCATTAGACTCAAGAACAGAGATTTAAGCATATACTCGACATTTATAATAAATAAAATACATATAATTAAAAAAAAAGTAAAAATAAAGAAAGATCTCCACTCTTCATTGTCATTACCACCACCACCACCAATACATATATGTCATCAAACTTGGTTTTCTCCTTCACCAAAACAAACTCATTAATATTTTCTTCTTACTCTCAACTCTCAAGTCTCAAGTGTCAAGTCTCAAGTAAACTAAACATGAGAACTATGGTTGATTTAGGAAAGCAAAGAGATCATCATAACATGCAATTCATAACCACTCCGACCACTGTTGATTGCGGTCGTGAATTCCGTCACCGAAGCACTTTCCGTTCACTCATCGAATGCATGCTTCCATACTGCTGCTCTTACCAACCCCAAGCTTCTTCTTCTTCTTACCAAAACGACAACGTTTCAGTCTCTTCCTCTTCCTCTTCATCTACCTCTTCAGACCACTCCTCTTCCTCCTCCTCAAACAATAACAGTATTGTCAGTGGAACTTTCTTCGGGCACCGTCGTGGCCGAGTCAGTTTCTGCCTTCAAGACACCTCCGTAGGATTATCACCGCTTCTCCTCCTCGAGCTAGCTGTTCCCACGGCTGCGTTAGCCAAGGAAATGGACGAAGCAGGTGTTCTACGCATAGCCCTTGAGTGTGACCGTCGTAGAAGCAGTAGCAGTCGTTCGACGTCGATCTTTGATGTTCCCGTGTGGTCGATGTATTGCAACGGAAGGAAGATGGGATTCGCCGTGAAGAGAAAGGTGACTGAAAGCGATGCCGTTTTATTGAGGATGATGCAGTCTGTTTCAGTCGGAGCTGGAGTTGTGCCGTTGGATGAGCAGGAGCAGACGCTGTATTTGAGGGCGAGGTTCGAGCGAGTCACTGGCTCCAGTGACTCAGAATCGTTTCATATGATGAATCCTGGTGGTAGTTATGGGCAGGAGCTTAGCATATTTCTTTTGAGATCGTGAATTTAAGTTACGGTAGATAACTAGATTTATGATACTAAGATCATACTTGTCATCTTTGTACATTAATTTACCAATAGAGTGATTTATTCTTATGCGAATTTATTACCATAAATTCCCTAAAAACAAATGAAGGGTTAGTGAGAAAGAATTGAATGAGGAAACAAAATACCCACGATTGTTTAAAATTCCGTCAAATACATTAAGAGTACATACAATTTAGCATTTGGAATGATTTGTTAAAATTGTTAAATCATCTGTTATTTAGTTACAGATATTTCTTTTTACAAAATTTTCCACTAAATCTTTTAGTTTTAGGTGAAGTTTCACATGTTTTTAGAATAAATCATAACTATTTTTCTATACTCATAAAAAACATTTAGAATCTTATAAAATCAATATCATTCATAAAATGTGGTTCTCTTTTAGACTCAATTATCATTTAATTAATATTTTTTTTTTCTTTTGTTAAAGTTTATACAAAGTGGTCCATTTGATTCGTAATCTTGCTGGGGTAAGGGATATACTATTGTGAATACCAACTTTAAATAAAAAAGAGTTAGTGATACCAAAAACATTAATACATAAACACTAGATCATTGTAAAAATTACGTAGGAATGTATCTAACGTATAAACTTTTAAACGTATCCAATAAAACAACTGAATTACGTTTATGTTGACGACCTTCAGATTGTTTAGGATATTTAAACTAATCTAAGCCGCACATAAGATAGTGATCACTAATTTATAGTGCAAGAATTATAATTATGGTAAGTCTATTGAAAGAGAGAGATGGTGGACATCTCGCGACTCTTGTAAGTTGATATTACCATCTTCATGATTTTATTAAGGGGTTACTGAATACTGTATTTTTTTGGATTTGGTCGTAGTTCAAGTCTAAAGTGAAATTTAGTGTTATTCATCATTGTATTTTAAAAAGTACATTAAAAACAGTGTTATTCAAGAATGTATTTTAGCGATGTATTTTGAATTTCAATACAATCACTTGTTATTCACCATTTTCAATAGATTTTAATGTAATTGATTATGATGTACTGTTGAGTCTTTTCACGACAAACACAAATTATTTGCTTTTAGTAGGGATTCTGAAATCTAATTTCTCTTATGCTTTTTTTGCTTCTTACATATCTATTTGTCATAGATCTAGTTAGAAAACGTAGATACTCTTTGAACTGTTTGCAGTAATATCTTCTTTTGCTCTTACAAATATCTTGGAGGCTCAAGAATAGAAAAATGGAGGATAAAAGTAAGATCGAAAATTGTATCACTAATCATTATGAGTTGACTTGATAATGTCAAAATCACCTGAAACTAGTAGAAGGATAACATCGTTAATGGATAGATAGATGAAGAACCATACATGCAAGTAGTGTAATTAGTTTTATTATTTTTACCAGGATCAATTACGCTTGAACAAGACACACAAAGGTATTTTCTGATGTCTAATGCTTTGGTTTTGTTCAATTAGAACCTTTATGTACAACACCAGTTGTTAATTGAAGCTTGCGACGACAGTTTCTGCAATTAAAAGGCGACGTGTCGGAACGAAAAATTTTGTTTTGGGAAAGGATTAGAGCCGTAAATGACGTTATTTTCTGAGTTTTGGATTATAAAATCCATTAGTAAGTAGTTTTAAATCCATACCAAAATCCATTCAAAATCCTATATAATTCATTATAATCCACAATATTATAATCCCTTGAAATCCTCTTTTCAATAACAACCCCTAAAAAGAAAGTGGTATTCTGATATATGGTTTTTTACTAACATATTACGAGGACTGGTGGTCTAATGATAGTGCTCACTTTACAAATTTTCAAACACTTCTTTGATCCCTAATGCAAGGGGAAGAGAAAAAATGGTTTTGGCTATAAATCTGATTTTGTCAATTCAATTATAGTAAGATTGACAAAAATAAAAAGATTTATACGAAATTGGTGGAATTTACTGCTCTTGGCTGGATTTTATCATTGGAAATATATTTTTGGAAATTTTATTGATATGTCAATTACACCATATTTGCATCGTGAAGTTTCATACTAAAGCAATGTACGATTACGACCAAACATAATCGATAATCTTGCTTTTAGCTTCGGTGTCTGGTTCGGTTCCAAATTTGTGCCACTTACGACCTCTCTTTCTCTTGTATTTTTGTTTTATTTTTTTTTATTCCTATGCTAAAAAGAATATATATATATATACACGAACACGGACTCCGAACAGTATATAAAAATTAGTAGTATTTTGCCATGGAAAACACCAACTCAATAGTAAAGTATTTCACTATATATATACAAAAGATAATAGAAGAGACACCCTCGTTGATTGATTTCTTGTAAGCTACTTTTATCCGTACCACAATATGGAGAAAGAAAGAAAATGCAATAATCACTATGAAGAAATAAAAAGAAAAGTATTACAAAAAAAGGGCACGTCACAGAAAATGACAGAGGCATGCAAAATCATGAAATACAGCAAGGTATGTGAGACTCTTATTGTCTTATTGATATGTTCTTTTGTTCCCTTTTTGTGTGAAATTGTACTGTTGTTTGATCTTTCTTGTTCTCCATTATAGATTCTCGAAATCTGCAAAGATTTTATTTTGTAATTTAAAAAAATCAAATGAATAGAAGAAAACAAGAGAATACATAAAAAGAAGAAGGGTAGGGTAATGGGAGGTGCACACGAGGGTACAATATTAACCCTAACAGAGAGACACTGTTGGCTCCACAAAGCATCTCCTTTACTCTTATTTTCACGTGCGCTTTCATCTCCATGCTTCCCTCTTCTTATCTTTTTGCTACAAACAATTTTAGAATGATGGTCTCCTTGGATACCTGTCGTTATGTTATGTATAGGTTAATTACGTCGAAATCCAAAGTAGGTGTGTATAAGTTTTCAATATAGAAATGGAACTCAAAAATAACCAATTGCTGAGTTTTGGTCCCCGAACTTCCAAAGCCACAACTACTAGCTAGGTTCTTAATTTGAAAATAATTTGTATGAATTTTGATAACAAAACGATAATAATAGAGTTGCTTTCTTAATTTATTATATGAATCATGATTGATGATAGAGATACTATAAAAGAATATTTTAAATTCCTATATTAATGGTGACGGAGAAAGGCAGTGTTTGGTCCATCACGGCTAACTACTTGCTTTTCCTTTGTCATATTTGCCGGCTCTGAATCTTTCAAACATACACATCACATTTACCCTAGACTCCATTACTTTAGTTAATCCTTATAAAGTCACATCATTTGCATCTTATACTCAAAATGAATAGGTCATAACTTACAATTAATTTCAGGATATTAAAATGAAATATCATATGATATTTCTGGTATCTAGGCCCAAAGTAACAGACAAAATCGAAGAAAAGTAGAAAACTTAGTCCAAAGACGTATGACCCACGAGAAAGCCCATTTTCAATAGGGGCCCAAGTTTTAGAGCTGAGTCGATTCGGCCTGGTTTGATTGATTGAAAAATTAAGAGAATACCCAATTTTGATAATTGGCATGGGAAGCGACACCTCATAAATTCAGTGGAAGTTCCACATATTTGTTCGTTGGATTAACTATAGAAGAGTGGTACCAAAATTGGAGGCATTTATTGACCTGACCCAACGGACCACGTCTAAATTGGAAGTTTGTGTGGTTTTGTAATAAATTTTGCCTCATTTTCACCAATCTATTTTTATTCATTTATTTGTTCTTACCCAACCATATTTGTCTCTTTATATACAAACGACCCAAATAACAAACATGAGACACAAGTCCCACTTCCACTACCTCCTATCAATTTTTGACATTGTAGAATTTTGTAATTTGTCATACTTCTTCTTAGATTCTGTACGATTTTTTACTTATTCTACATATTCTTTGAAAGAATTGGTAAATAAACATGAACAGAAATTTTCTTATTTGTGATCACAACTCAAATAATTATTTACTATTTTAGGTCCCACTGTCAACTCTTAGATGCATCGTGTTAAGTTGTCCCCACTTACTTAGTTGTTTCGAGATCGACTGCATTAATTGCTTGTTTTGTATTGCTTTTTTTTTTCTTTTCAACACTAGACCACAACTGTACGATTTATTAACCAAGTTCTTACGTAATATATGCAATGAAATTCAATTTTTGGATGTGTAAATGCACTTACCTTTAATAGATTTATCACCTATCACTGGACTAAAAACCACTAGCATCTTTTTTTTTCGAACTCTATAGATCTCTCAACAATGGTTCTATAATCCAACACCTTCATTTTTTTCTTTTTTCATTTCACGGCATTTTCCACCTAACCATTTAACATTTTTAAAATTTTTATATCTCTACAATAGCTTGTTTGATAAAATTTGACACTCTACCCCATTATTTTTATTTTATATTTATATTTTATTTATATATTATAATTAATATTAATAATTAATAATTAAACTAAGATAACTCAAATAATAATACAAGAAATTGAAAATATATTTATTAAAAGGAAAAATTAAGAAAATACCGCCTTTTAAGTTTTGATTATGAAAAATATCCTCTCTCTCAAAGCAAACTACCTTAATGCTCTTACTTAACACAACTTATTTTGATCAGGAAACCCAAAAGTCTCCACGCGCCTATCGTTTACAAACTCAATGATTTGTTTCCTAAGTTTCCCTCTCACACTCTTCAGTATTGTCTCTTTCCTTTCTCTCAGTTAACTGCATCTTCTCCCATACTCTTCATTCTTGGAAATTCTCTGTTTTTCATCTCGCTTTCAAGGAAATCGCTACATATATTCTACTCTCAAATCGTGTCATACAAATCGCAAACCTCTTGCTACCCAACACTTTGCCACTGTCTCTGAAAACCCTAGGTATGGTCTCATCATCAGCCTCATTCAATTTCACCGGTTAATCTGGAGATCCAAATGCATGTTCCTCTACTATTTGTCTTTGATTTCAATGCGTATATTGATTTTTTACCACTTCTCGAAACCCTAAGATTATCATTCTTAATTTACCTTCATCCTAGCTCAGATCCCTCATACTGACAAACTCGTTTTTAACACAACCTGCCTTGTAATGATTTCATTTCAGTGTGTTTGCTTTCTCTCCATTGCTAGATTTTATTTATGCTACTCAGTTTAGTGTTATAATTTTTGAAGTTGTCCCTTATGGACAATATTTTCCAATGTTGTCTGCTAGTCCGCGTATCCTCTGTGTGTCATTCATTCCTCTGTGTGGTCAATACACCAAAGATGTTGACCAATACTCTGCATATTCTATCTGTGTCAGGTATCCACACCTCACCAATTGCTATTCTATTTTGTGGTCATAATATACTGAGCTGTCAGTTATGGACATTAATTTACATATGTTTTCCACTAGTCTGCATGTTCATTGTGGATCATTCATGGACATAGTCTCATTGTTTGTCATTCATAGAAATTTAACACGTTGTTATCCTCTATGGACACTGTTTGTATTATCTATTGTTTGTAATCATACCTCCATGAACCTTTTTTACCCCTTCTTTGATATTAGAAAAATGGCGCCACAAACCATGAATTCCTTATAATCCATGTCTAAAGTGGGCGACTTTAACCCAGCTTTGCTCCCTCCCCTTTTCAGAATGGATAAATACTTTGCAGCAGGTCGCGTTAATTCCTACTCTAAGCCTGAGTACCTGTTGGACCTGGCAGAAGTCTTTGAAGGCTATAAAGAGTTTGATTACATGCTCAAATCCTCATTTGGACCCTTATTTGATCTCCCTATTCATCGTTGTTCCCTATTTGGAAAGCTCGTCCATAGTTCTATTCACCGCGTTCATTGAAGCTGAGACAACCAAAATTTTATTAGAGAGGCTTTTGTCCACCAACAGAGATGCCCACGCGGATGCAAATGTCCACCACACCGAATTTTTTGTCCACCATGCATTTGACTCTATCCATTCCAAGGATGTCCACGATACGCTGTCTGTCCACGATAAACGGGACTTGAGAGGCACAACCCCTAACGATTTCACCAACACAAGTGACCATACCCAGTCAAAAGATGCTTCATCATCGAAGACAACCAGCAAGGATGTCTACGACACTACTGATGTTGTCTTCACAACTCCCGATGTTGTTCACAAAAGGCCGCCTACTCCTCAATCCCATAGCAATATTGGCCCTAATAAATCTACTGCTCAGATCAAAAATGACGACAAGCATAACATATCCATTGCCAATGCTGTCCAGAAACCATTACCGGTTGTCCACGAGGGTCCTGACAATGTCCACCATATAACTGTCCACAAACACTCCATCTCTAATTTAAAAACCAACATCAGCCCACTTGCTGTGAGACTGCCCAAGCCACCTATGCCAAAGGAATCAATCTGGGATGCGTACAAGGAACTCCTAGAAATACTCTAATCCATTAATGAAGATGGAAAAAAGGAGGTACATTACACATCTACCACATTTACGTTTTGTTCCTGTCTAGTACATTATACATCTACCAATCTTTCTTTTCCGCTTTTATGTCCATAGAATATCGAGCAAATTACTGCTAAATCATGTGCATCTCCTGGAAAAACTTCTTAAACAAAAGTTGTGTTAAATGTTTTACAAGCTATTGTTATATGTTTCATTTCTCCCCCATTATCCATGTTTTCATTTATGCTCTTCTTTCTGCCATTCCTCTCAAATGCTTCCAGGATGCTTCCCCCAACAAACGCCATCAAATAGGAGATTGTCTTCCACATCTCTTTGATCCTCCTACCAAGAGGATCAGGGTTCTGCCTGCTAAATTTTTCCAATCCCCCACTCCCACAGACAATAATGTTTACAAAAACAAGAAAAATTCTTGGTCGTACTAGCTACCTCGAAACGGAATAAGCATTTCCACACTTCTACAAATATGCTGTCTTTTACATTATATTGACCCAAACTCTATTCCTATCTAGGAAACTACACATTGATGGACATTATGTTAAACAATCATTCTTCAAGGACCTCATGTTTCCTCAAAATTGGATCGACTACACTGTGTATTTGATAGACGGTATTTTTATTGGTTTTTAACTCTTGTTTTCCATGTTTTATTGAGTTAAAGTATTGTTTTAGAGTCTTTTCATGTCATATGTCACATTTGCAGAAGATGACCTGTTTGGAGTGAAAACGAGCATATATAGATGCAGAATCATGCAGAAGCGTCAGATGTTTGGATTCTTTCTGAGGACTTCCCACCGTTGGATGGAGCTGAAATTTGGACACAACATAGACACGTGAGTAATAATTCATTTGGAGGTGTTTTGAGGGAAATCGGACAAGCGGTTAGGAAGATATGATGAGTTTACCAAAGACATGTCATTCTGGGCGAGAACAAACGCCACCGGAAGATGCGCTCGACCTGTTGATCGATCTCAGATCTCAAGATCGATCGATCAAAGCTGTTCGAAGAATTATGCACCCGACCTAGAGATCGATTGATCATCCCCTTGATCGATCGATCAGCCCCTTTATCGAACGATTAACCCCTTGATCGATCGATCCTCGAAGCTGCAGAAAATAAAACCTAATTTTTCATGTTTTGTACCTGCAGATTTTGGGACCTATAAAAGGGCCGTTTTTCATTGTTTTAGACAGGCAATTTCGATTCTGAATTCTTAGTTTTTCTGTAACTTTTGGGGAGAAGATCTCATCCTCCACAACATCATTGGAGAAGATTTATGAACCCTTTGCTATTTCAATTCAGTTTATTATTATGTTTCTATTCTTCTTCTTCCTTGTTTGCTTCTTTTCTATCATATCTGAGTAGTTTATCATACAGGTTTAGGGATTTCTAGGGGTTTAGGGATTCAATGAATTAGGAACAAATAGGACTAGATCTTGTGTGTTCTCTGTCTATTGATGTGTTTAATGCTTATGTTAGACTGGCCATCTAGTCTATGATCTTAGGTTGTTTAACTCTCCAAAATCTTGTTAAATGTCTGAACTAGCTTAGATGAGCAATTAGCTTTAACCAATGACAGTTGATTGTTAAGGATAGTTGTGGACATATTAGACCCAATCGATAATGCTTGTTTACATCTCTAGGACCAATGATAGTTAGAAGCACCAGAATGATAAACAGAGCAGTAGGCACCACGATAATGGGTTTGCTAGAATTCTATGTTTAAGTCGATAATTGGTTTAAAGTATACCCTGAATAGTTTCCTGATTTCGATTCCCTGCTTCCTGATGAATTCTTGATGCCTGATGCCTTTATTTATTTGTTTTCATATCATTATAGTTTTGTTTATATTCCATCTTTATTTATTTTATCTTAGCTTAAGTCTTGTCTAAAGATTGATACTGTAACTATTGGTCCTCGTGGATTCGATCCTTAAATGCTACATCGATACGATATGCATGAGGGGTTAAATTGGTATAATTAACCTTGTATCAGTGTCCCTCCCCCAATTCTCGTTTCGTCTATCATTTTTACCCTCTTTACCATATTTTCTAACTTCTTCCGGTTTCCACCCCCAGCACATGGAAGCACTGTTAAGTTTACTCTCGCGTCGTCATGAACAACAGTTTATCCAGATCCTTGACACATGTTCACAACTATACTATGTTAGGACTATGGGCGCCTTTCAGGTGGGAAGAGGAAGTCTGCTTGGAACAATATTGTTAGGAATTATATTTTTGGTATTGTCCAAGCAACTTCACAAAGCTGAAGTGGTATTTTGATTTCGACACAGTCTACACACCTAAGAACTAGGGCAAAAATCATTGGGTTATGCTAGTAATTGAACTAAAATGAGGTCATATTACTATACTGGACTTTCTCGTTGACGCACACACAGATAGAAAGATTTCCAAATACATGATTCCAATTATTGAAGGCCTTCTTCTTGCGATAAAAGACATATGTGCTCCTTGGCAATGTGATATCACTTTCCCAACCAATTTTATGTTCCATGGGTCCCCTAGTTGCTCGCAAAACCAACGTGGAGGTGATTGCGAGCCAATTTCAGTGAAATTTATCCAGCTATACGTGGATGGTGCACCTGTGAATTTCCTTAACGATGCAATGGTGACGACTTCAGGCTGCAGTTTGTGGTGGACGTCTATGAGGAATTTTTCCACCTATTTAGGCTTTGATTTCTTTTAACTATCATTTTTATTCGCCTTTGTGTTGGTCAGACGCATAACTTTTGCTGAACACATTCTTCCTCCTTTTTCTTTGTTTTCCCGTTGGTCTGTTTCATAACTTTGAACTTTTGCAATTATTTTCCATGTTGTTACATTACACCTACTCCTACTAATATGTTTCACACCAACCCCTCCTTGGGCTTCTTATTAAAAACAAATTATGGTTGTCCATTGCACAATTGTCCATCCACGCGATCATCTACTATCACTAACTTGTCCTCCACAAACATAGCACATTTGTGTCTGCTTCTTTTTCGATTTTCTCTTTATATATAGGGAAGCATATGTTATCTTATCCAAACATAGAAACTACCAAATCCCACAACCATAACAATCGCTATTATATTGTTGCACACTTCTTCTCCTCTTCCTATGGATTTCACTGATAACTTCACTTTTTTCATCTTCCTACCCTAATCCTTATATCCATCCTACAATATGTTCTCCATAATGGCTATTCTTACTCTGATGTGTTTACTCGCAGAATTTAGATGCCCATTTTCTTAAAGCCTAAGACTGACCGCACGACAAGGTTTAACTGAAGAAGCATGTGACATTCTCCTCAGCAACGAACCTTACATTCTCAAAGGTTCTTCCACACTAGGTGTATTTCAAATAGTGTCTGGCCAACTAAAACGCGGTTGCAAAAAAAAACTGAATGCTTCTTTGCTGACGCTGGCACACTATCTCATGCGGAATCAGTGGTGGACGAGGTCTTTCACCTTCTTAACTGAATTTGTACAATTAAGGTTCGTATTTATTTCCCAATTTGGCCTTTCTTGTCGAACTAGATTGCTGTGATATCAATGGTACTTGTGCAATCCGTAGAAGGTGTCTCGACTGTTTTATGTGGTGGAGAATGTCCATGTTCATCGACATGTTCTAATGTACCATAGTGTCTCCGAGATTCATCCTAGCATGTCTTATACCTATTAGTTAATGACAAATCTCACTCGATAGGTTGTGTGCCCCATCATGTTGTAAGTGATTTAAAGTTTGTTATGTGTCTATGTTTTCTCCCATGTAGACTGTTTGTTTGTTCTAAGTTGTCCACCTAAGAGTAATGTTGGCCTTGTTTAAAGTTTTCCACTAATCTAGTTTTCTGTCAAATATCCATGTACTAAGTTGTCCACTCATTTGTATTCTCGAAGTTGACCGCCAAAGACTACTGTCTCTATGTTTTTTTTGCACTTTTACCTTGTTGAAACATAAATTTGTAACAGTCCCAAACTCTAGATTGAAGAAGGTGATTGTTTTGTTAGGATGCAGCTTCTTGTTGGCTGTCGTAACCATGAAAATAAGTATGATGTGATATGTATGTAAGAGTGTAAGGTTATGACTGTGACATTGTAAGACTTATGTCCACAACAATGGCCCAAATATTTTGTGTGTAATATCTCCACGAAAAAGATGTCCCTGTTTTATCTAGCGTTGTTTTGTCTACTGCATGAAATAGTGAACATATGACGAAGTTATCCACCAACGGTTCTTTATGTCCACGGATGACTTCTTTCAAGCAATCAACCTCATCCATCGCAATTGAAAAATTAGATTTCAGTGACTCGATTTTGTCCTTCATGTCCTCCACTTCTTCCTCTAAACAGTTCTCAATTCACTTAAGAAGATGTCCCTATTGTATACAAGATGAACTCTTACTACTGTCAATCTGTTTTAAGAAATATTCAAGAGATCAACAACGATTTGTTTTTGTAATTACCTGCTTCATCGTCATGCACTGGTAGAATGGTCTCCCCATGTTATCATGCGTCCATGACATATGTCTCATAGCCACTACGCCGCACTTGCACTGTGCCAGTTCATTCCTCCGCGGTACTCCGTTCATCCCCATGATTGCACACCGGATCCCTCTGTCCGCCTCCTCATTCCCCTGTCGATATATTGTTTGTCCAGGATATACTCACAACCCTTCTCTCTTTTAATGCTCCTTTAAACTAAGTTTAGTGGATAGAGACACACTTTATGGGCTTTCTTTAGGTCCATATTTGAAGGCGAGAAATCATAAGACCTACGCCTGATTTCATACAATCTCTACACAACACTATGATTTAACAGTCATTTAAGGCCATTTAATAATACCACTTGCAAATCAAATGCTAATGTTACCCTATTACCATTAACCACAACTGTATACTACTCTAACTGGCCATTTGTTCACACCAAATATCTCCCCAACACTAACTCAAGTTCATCACTTTAGAGACAAAATCAAAGGTGAGCATTAATGGCATGTATACTGGGTTGTTGCTCATTTACTACAATTCTTCAAGATAAAACCTATATATTGTCTCCTAATCTCAATTGTTTCCTTTTACGACATGTTGCTGTTCATGCCGTGGCCAATTTTGTCTACCTACCTTGCTTCAACTCGTCATGGCAAGTTCTGTTTTTGTCATTGTCAAGGAATAGGAGTGCAACACAGCTAGTAATTGGTATTTCAAAGTGCTAAAGGAATGTTATGCATGTGCTGTTATACTTTCAGAGCATGAAAATTTCATCTCGTTCAAAAATCTGTCATAGACTCATTTGGCGTTGATTGCTCTGCATCGTCAACATCACTTAGCTTGTGGTCCCCCGCTGTCAATGTCCCTTTCACATAAGTCAGGATGCCCCCTGTGTTTGTCAAAGATGACGCTAGCTTGGACTCTTTCAAAACTGCTTACACTACTAACAAAGGATTGAATATGTACTTCTCATTATCAATACTAAATGAATCAGTTTCCTCTCCGCTAGCTGAACCGCCAAATCTTGCCCCATTGCCTCTTGCACACTTATGCAATCCAACTCTATCCCTAGACGATGAGGACGTCCTGGCTCAAGTTGAACATGCGAAGAAAGTGTATCTTGCGCGCAAGCAGCAAGCAGTGGACACAAACATAACTAGTCCAAAAACTCTAGTTCGTCCAGGCAAGACAGATGATTCTATCCATATCAGACTTGAATACCACGACATCACATTTCTGTAACAAAGATCACGACCACGATATCGAGTACTGGTGACCTTCTCAACCGTGATTACCCTCTTGATTGGAACCCCTTCTCATTTCCATTACATCCACAGCTAGCTCCCAATGATGATGTTTTTGCTAGGCCCCTTCCAACAGGTTTTATCTTGGCATAAATGATGACAATGATACACCCAAGGAGGTTGCAATTCGTACATATGATACAATAATCATTTCTGATGCTCCTCTATTCCCTGACAATATCAGTGGAGGCACCAACGATAGTTATAATATGGATTTGAAAACTGTAGATGATGTATTTTTGTTGGCAGAGTTTTTAAGAATAAGACAAAGTTCAAACATGCTATTTCTATTTATGCTTTAAAATGACTATTCAATGCTAAAATCGACAGGTCCTACAAGCATTGTATCATCGTCATTTGTAGTGACAAGAAATGTGAATGGAGAATATACGCAAGAGTATAGTTGCCAGCTCCACTAATTGAAGTAAGGAAGGTGTAGCTTAAACATTCATGCAATGATGTTTCCCGCTCAAAGTTCGACAAGAACGCCACAACTGAAATTCTTGCGTATTCGCTAACTGCAAAATTCGAGCACGGTAAGAAAAGGCAACATGCTTGTGATATACATGATTTGGTGCTATCAGAATTAAATGTTAAGATTTCATACCCAAAAGCTTGGTAAGCTAAGGAGATTGATGTTTCTCAAGCTCGTGGTAACGAGGCATCTAGTTACACCTCACTTCCAACTTATCTTGACCTCCTCAAGGCTGCTAATCTTGGGACAATTTCCAATGTCGAGACTGAAATCATCCCAATGATCAGTTGTTGTTTAAGTACACCTTCCTAGCATTTGGAGCATTTGTAATGGGTTACAAATTCTTGAGGCAAGTGGTTGTTATATACGCTACCCAATTGAAAGGTAGGTACAAGGGTTGTTTAGTTACAACAAGTTGCAAATATGGTAATATGAAAATCTTTCCACTCGCATTTTGTGTTGTCGATGGAGAAAATGAAGCTGCATGGAGCTGGTTTTTGAGACAGCTATAATCATCGATGGAGAAAATGAAGCTAAAAATGATTTCTACACGAATATCCATCAAGTGAAGGTTGAAATGAGCAATGCTCATTACAATATTCAACAATTTTGCCCTAATAGGGTTCACTTTTTTGGTTTCATCCAACAATACTGTCTGTTCATATTTAATCCATTTGCTGAGTAGCAACAAATTTTGACTAGTGGTCCATTTGGGGATTTTATTGTGAGGAGGGGTTGATTCCTCTATTGTTAGACTGCTCACATTAGCACAACTGCTCATACCACCAAAAGTCATCTATTTTGAGAACTCTGGAAATTCTGTTGCTTGAGATGATTGTGGCATTATCGAGCCTGAATATGGATATGTATGGTAATTTGGAACACCTAACGACATTGCAAAATTTGATGCAAATCCATAATTTATCATATTTTGAGAGTATGGTTGATTGAGATACTGATTACGAATTTGGTAATTGTTAGGATTTTGGTAGTGAAAACGATGATTATTAGAATTTTGGCTATTGAAAGGGTTGTCGTAGAGATCCATATTACCCAAAATATGTTTAAAAATAAGAGTTTGTAGTATGATAATTGAAATTTATAGGAAAAATATTTGTTTTTTGTGTCTAAATTAAACGAAAAAAATCTTTATTTATAGAGTATAAAAATGATAAATTTCGGTCTAATTTTTTTCCAAAAAATAAAAATAAAAACAAAAAATAATTGAAATACAAGATTATGGATAAAAATAAAAATCCATAATCCCAATACCAAATAATATATCAACATATGTCATTATCCCATCTTTTTCTCTCATACCAATAATCTTGTGCAATTAAAATAGATTAGTTCTAATATTTTTTTTCATTCAACCATCAAGAGCTTAATGTTCATCATTTTAAAACATGATTCGACGACCCCATTGCACGGAGTCAACTGTTGAATAAATCATTCAACAATTCCATCTCTCATGGTCTAAACAATAAAGTAACAACCATAAGAATGCAAAATATAATAATATATTGTTTGTACATAAGTTTGCACAACATAAATAATAGATTAGTGCTATTCAATACATAAACGAACAATATCAATTCTTTCTCACTCTAGATTCTCCCTACTTCTCTCAAAGTCTCTTACATAATTTCCGTATCTTTTTACGATGAACAGAGACACTAACTCCACCATCATGTTCACTGTATTTTGATATTTCTGGCAAGATCTTTATGGGTATGTATATATCGGTCTTAGTTATGACTGTCAATAAACTCCAGTTTAGTTACTGGCTTCACTATTCCCGTTTGAAAAGCTGGATCTAGGTCATCCTTTCCTGCACCTGTAGCCTTTGGACATTGTTGTTCTCATGGAGGTTTTGAATCTTTGAGATGTAACTCTCAGTTTACTTCCACCATTCATCGAGAAGAACACACGGTGATGAAAAACAAGGTAGTTAAAATTAGGCCTTATCGGCAACAAAGTTGCTCAGAATATGAAATCAATGGTGGGAATCTCAAGCGCACTTGACTTTTAAATAGTTTCTATGAAGGCTTTCTTCCGAAAGGACGACCATCAAACTGTCTGGCCAAAGACAGTATCTTCTTCCTATAGTAATCATTCTTTGTTGAAGATATTTCTCATCTCCACCGTCGATTAGAGATTTGAATCATAATTATTCGGAGTATCTCATGTCGTTAAACAAAACAAAGCTTCATAACCCCTAGTTACTGAGGTTGATTTGAGTATTCAACTTGTCGGCGAGAGTTTTGTAGGTGTTTTTAGATTCAAATGCAACAAACACGACAACATGGGATAGAAAAGGATTTCACTGAGATGCTACAATCAGCGCAAGATCAGGACTACTAGAGCTTTTCGATGATGGTTTCCACAATGTCACATCGGCTCACACGATGATTTCCTCTGGGCTACACATGTGGCAGTCCAAAACCTTCACGATTATTCTCAAAGCCACTTAATTAGGCTTAATAGCATTTGGGCCTATTTTATTATAGGCTATTATGAGTGTCTTGTTCTTAAATGGTCTTAGTGTAAATGACCCTATGGGCTTCTTCTTCTAAAATGAAAAGCTTTCACACAAAAGATAATAATAATAGATTAGTGAGGATGGTCGGAGATTTTCGTATTATAAACTTGTTGAGTGATTACAATCTACAAGCATAACATGAGGTACAACTAGACTTGTTATAAGCTAAACACTTTGAGTTAGATATAATGAGCTCGACATACAGAGGCTAGGCATATTGAGATAGGAATATTGGTTTTGACATATTGAGCTTGGCATATTGATTAGACATATTGAACTAGGCAAACAGAGATAGCATATTGAGATAGGCATATTCAACTAGACATATTGAAGTAGGCATACTAAGCTAGACATATTCAACAAGGCATACTTACCTAGGTATATTGAACTAGGCATATTGAACGAGACACATTGAGAAAGACAACTTAATTTAGGTATATTTGAACTGGGCGACACTGTGGATTTTCTAGAAGGCGCTGAGCTGATCTTTTGTCAGGCACCGAGGTGGACTTTCTGTTAGGTCCCGAGGTGACCGTATGTAAGGCGCTGAGGTGGAACTACAACCAGGTGCCGATGTGGACTTTTTGTGAGACACCAATATAGAATTTTTGTTAAGTCCAAGCTGACATTTTGTCAGGCAACGAGGTGGACCTTCAGTCAAACACCAAGATGGATTTTCAGGTGTCGAGCTGGCCTCTTGTCAGGCGATGAGATGGAGCTTCAGTCAGGCACAAAGATGGAATTTCAGGCGCTGAGCTGACCACTGGTCAGGCACAAAGTTGGCCACTAGTCAAGCGCCAAAGTGGATCTTCAGTTATGCGTCGAGGTGGACATTATGTCATGCGCCTAGCTGGACTTTCTGTCTATTGCCAAGGTGAACTTTCTGTTAGGCGCCGAGCTGGCCTACTATTAGGCGCTGAGGTGGATCTTTTGTCAGGCGTCGACCTGTCTTCTTGTTAGACACCAAGCTGACTTCTTGTTAGCCGCCAAGGTGGACCTCCGTCAGGGGACAAGGTGGATTTCCAGTGAGGCGCTAGGAGAAAATGATGACTTCTATTTCTCCCTCTAAAACTCTAGCATTCTTTCTCTAAGATCTGTTTATTTTCCCTTTTATCTATCTAAGATTCTTGGCTATTTCCCCTCATAGGGGGGTGCTCCTATATTTAAAGAGATTTTAGTGATTTTCCTTGATAATGGACTGATTTGGATATCTCATGGACTGGAAGTGGGGTGAAACCCACTACCAACAATTTTCCCCCAGCTCGTCGAAAGAGGATCATGTTAGTTTAGAAAATTATAGTAAGTAGACTAGACCTGCATAAATCAAAATTGGTCGTTATTAGCCAAGTATCCTCACTTAGCCAAACCACACACATATTCAAGTAGTTAAGTGACTACCATTACCTAAGTTTACCATTCCGTACAGGCTGTACAACACCATCCGTACATGTACGGAACCACCATCCGTACAAGTGATGCATAAGGCCGACCGATGGGTCCAAGCAGGGATTGAAGAATGAAGAAGAGATTTGGTCCACCAAGCCCAAGTTCTCATGTTACCGTTAGTGGTCTTGGCTTATAGCCATTTGTAAAGTTAAACCTTATCCAAAAGTGGTCCCAAAAGCATAAAGCATTTTGGATAAGGTTTATCCCTTCATGACCGTTGGGCCAATTGTATCCGGCCACTTCTTCTTCTTTATATACCTACCTTGTAACCTTTTCCTAAAATTAATGAGAAATGAAGACTCTTTTCTCTCAAACTCTCTCTCTCTTGGTTTTCATTCTTCTCTAAACTTCCGCACAAATCTCTATTTGCTTTGCTGTCCAAAACCCACATGGTATCAGAGCAATGATTCTTTATCCTACTCCATATTCTTCCTCATTTGGTTACTTTTCTTGCTGAAAGCAAATCTCAAACCTTTCCATGTTGCAATCCGTACAAATCCGCCATTGATATCAAACGGAAAAGCTTGCAA